>WBID01032325.1:0-17807 GCA_009849685.1 Solanum x juzepczukii
CCATTAGTAACCGCATTGCAGTGGGCTTTGGGTCCCCTAGACCCAACTTCTTGTAAATAGACAATGGCATGAGGTTGATGCTAGCACCAAGATCACACAATGCCTTAGCAAAGTGTAACAACCCTATAGTACATGGGATCGTGAAAGCACCAGGGTCTTCCTTCTTCTGCACAAGCGATCTTGTAGCAATAGCGCTACAATGCTGCAATCTATCATCATCTTCAAAACTCAGAGACCTTTTCTTTGTCACCATATCTTTCATAAACTTCGCATACCCAGACATTTGCTCCAAGGCTTCTATCAAAGGAACATTGATAGAAAGTTGCTTCAACATAGTAATAAACCTGCGATATTTACCATCTTCAGTCTTCTTCACTAACCTCTATGGAAAAGGTGGTGAAGGTCTAGGTATGGGGACCACTTTCTGAGATATCTCTGTTTCTTGCTCTGTCGCAGTATCAGTCTCTTCTCTAACTTTCACCACATCATCTTTTCTTTTAATCTCAGCATCCACCACAAACGGCATAGGTGGATCTATGGTTTGCTTACCCCCTCGAGTAGTAATTGCCATACAATGACCATCATTCTTTGGCTTCTGGATTGTGTTGCTAAAAAGAGTGCCAGGTTGACGTGGGTTCACTGTAGTGGACAACTGAGTCATCTGTTGCTCTAGATGCTTTATTGACACTACGTGGGCATCAACCTTTTGTCCAATACCAGACAAGTCGCTTCTCATCTCCTTCACATTCTCATCAGTTGCATCAAACCTTCTCATCATCTTCTGCATCATATCTTCAATACGTGCCATATTGCCTCTAGTTTCTCGAGCACCAGATTCCCAATTTTGAGGGGGAGCATAAGGTCCGACTCGATCGTTTCTGTTGCCATAGTTGTTCCTGTTGTAGTTGTTGTCGTGATTGAAGTTCGCATCCCGGACATAGTGACTCTCTTGGTTGTAATTTCCATAGTTCCGACCTTGGTTTCTTTGACCTTGGCGCCAATATTCCTTGTTGGATCCTTGGGCATTTGGTCGGAAACCCCCCGTCTGATCATTCACAGCATAAGCATCCTCTTCATAGTAACACTCTTCAACTGGTGGTGGAGTTCTAGTTAAGTAATTCACAGCATTTACCTTTTCTTCTCCTCCGCTCACATGCTTCAATAGCAACCCCAACTCTATCCTCATCTGGGCCATCTCCTCACGAATGTCATCTGCATAATTAACAGTGGTATTATGAACGGAAAATGTGTTTCTCCCAGTATCTATCCTCCTAGTGCTCCATGCTTTATTGTTATGAGAGATCCTGTCCAATTTTTTCAGCAATCTATGCATATGTACAATCACCATATGAATCTCCGGCAATAGTGTCAGGTACTGCATTATTGTTATCATCCTATCCTCGATAGAAATATTTCTTCAGTGACTCATCATCAATACGGTGATTTGGGACACTTCTAATAAAGGCAGTGAATCTGTCCCACGAGCTACTCACAGACTCTCCAGGTAATGCCACAAAATTGTTGACCCTATCTTTGTGATTGAGCTTCTTGGACACTGGATAGTACTTTACTTTGAACACCTCAGCCAGTTGGTCCCATGTGAATATTGAGTTACACGGAAGCTCAGTGAACCATACTGCAGCATCGCCTGTCAGTGACAGAGGGAATACTCGTAATCCAATTACATCCATATCCAAGTCTGGTCTACCTACATGAATTTTCCAAACCACCCTTAGCTTGGCTAAGTGAGAATGTGGGTCCTCCGATGGTGATCCTGAGAATAAGCCCCTTGTTGTAAGCATCTGCATCAATCTACTAGTCACCACAAATGTGTGCCCTGGAGGTAGAGGAGGTAGGACAATAGGTCCATCAGAGTCTGCTATATCGATATTGCCCCGATAGTTGTCATGTTGTCGTGCGCCTGGTGGACCACGCACCCTCACTGCATCTCCCAATTGATTTTCAGCTAGACCCCGGTTTTCCTCACCAACTACTCTTGGCTGTTGTAACTCAACCGCATCACCAAGATTTACTCCGATAGGATTAACTGGAAGTCCTTGATTGTTCATTCCTCGAAAAGTTCTGTTCAACTCTGGATCGTACGGAGTAAGTGGTTCGCCTTGGCTCCGTGTACTTGGCATACACTAGAGTCGGAACCTGAGAGAGACAAAAACAAAGAGAAAAGGTAAAATAAGGAAATATTCAACTAACGTTCAATAATGTAGTTAAAAATAAATCTAAAAGCCATATTCTCCGACAGTGGCGCCAAAATTTGATACGCTCAAATTACACCTCCCTAAAGAAGTATAAGCGATCGTTATCAAGTAAAGAACCCAACTTGTAGGTTGGGGTCGATCCCATGAGGAAAATGGTTTAGAGTTTACTTTAACCAATAATTCTATTCAATTAGCCAAAGTACTTCAAGAAACAAGAAATAAAAGGGGGGATTTGTGATACAAATTGTAAGAGTTCAGTAAGTAATCAATAAACAAAAGTTAATTTTAGTTTTTATCAAGATGAAAAAATTAACTAGGGTATACATGTTCACCACAAGCTCATAACGCAGCAATTCTAGTAACCGCAATTCTTTCTTAGTGTATTACATGCAAAGTGATAAGTTAGGTATCTCTAAATCCTTGATCCGGCATCTAAAGAATTTCACCCCGCACCTTGATCCGGCTACGTGTGTATATTTTACTAAACCTTACCTTTACCTCATATTAGACATCATAATCTATGTTTGGCTTAGTTATTACTTCGCACCAATCGACACTAGCCTATTAGATAGTATCACACTAAATCTATGTGGATAATTATTTTCTTGTTGATTACCTCCTTGATCCGGCAAGTAACAACAAGGCGAGTTCTAATGCGTGCACTCGTTAAAAAGACTTTTAAACGAAAGAATTATCAATGCATGCAAAACACTATTCAAGAATTACTTATTTACTATTCATACTTTGTTAATCACTCATGGATCTCACAACCCTAGTTATGAAGTTTAGTTACCCGTAATAGCAAGAACACAATTCATAATATTAGATGAAGAAATCATGGACTTACGTAAAAAGAATAATAAACCCAGAAATTGAACTTGAATTGCAAAGCCAAAATCTTCAAAATGAACTTAGAAAATCAATAATTGTTAGGTTTTCCAATTGATCTCCCAAGTCACAAAGTAAAACTAGAATAATAATGTCTAACCCCCAAAAACGAGGTTTACATGCCTTATTTATAGAAAACAAATCCTAAATTAAAAGGGAAACAAATTAAGGAAAGTTTTGTTTAGGTACGCGTCTTCAATCCACGAGACCGACTTACGGACCATCGATGGATCTACGGTCCGTAAGTCCCTTCCGTCGGTCAGAACTTAAAAAATATTTCATCTTCCAAAAAATCAGCTTCTTTGAATCAAACGACGGACCAGCAGGACGGACCGTAGATCAATATACGATCTGTCAATCCCTTCCGTAGCTTCATACTTAGACTCTTCAAAAATCAGGTACTGGAACCCTCGCAGTATCACTCTACGGATCAACAAGACGGTCCGTAGATCAATGGACACCGTGGTTCCACACTTAGTCAGATTTCCCTGATTTGTCCTCAATACCATGCCTGCTGATCTACGGTCATCACCTACGGACTGTGAATGGACCTACAGTCCGTAGATCACCTCCGTGAATGCCTTATTTTTGCATTTCTTTCAGCTGTCTCTATACTTCCGCGCCTGAACATCTTTACTTCAAAACATGATAAAAACACATAAAAACCAATATAAAAAGGCCCTAGACACACACAACTTGTAAGTGAAATATATTAGAAATACCGTAAACTCACGGTATATTAGTGACAAACTTGGTATCAGAGCACAGAGTTTAAGTGTCCTAAGGTGTCTATGAAGCCTTGTCAAGTAGGATCTTATTTGTTGTTGTAAGGGCCCCACTTCTATAAATAAGTCACTACAGACATTTAGGAAAAGTTTCCCTTCTTTGATACTCTTAATCGTGCAATGGAGCTATGTCATAGAGATTTATTCATACTTGTGCGTTTCCTAGATTCATTCGACTACTCCTTATACTAAAGGTGGTTGAAAAGTAAAGTCAAAAAATCCTTATGGATGAGTTATTCTTAGCAAGAGTCCTGTAGAGGTCATGAGATTTCAGAGAGGCTTGAGAAAAGCCTGTGAGTGAGTTAAGTGTGGAGTTTGAGAGGAATGCACTCATGTTAAGATGAAACGTGCGTTTAAGCTAAAAGCGAGTTGTACACTCTTCCCTAAACCTTATTCAGCCAAGACCTTTAAGAGGATTGTATGTTTAGAGCTTGGGTAATATATTCACATGAGAAGGTAGCTTGAGTTACGAGATCATGAGCAGTAGTAGTGAAAGAGCCCAGAGTTAGAGGAAAGTATGCAGAGGTTTAGTAATCTAAGTAAGGGAGATGGTGTTTCGACAAGCTATGTTACTATAGTCATGCACCTAGTAAGTTATTAATGAGGAGTTTTCCCTTATGGGTAGAATAAGAAGTGATGAGTTATGAAGAATCCATCATAGGAGGTAGAGTGTGTTTTTAGCTAGAAAGGAGCTTGTGATGAAGTGTCATTGTGTAGGTAATGACCAAGTGTAAGTGTCGAATAAAAGAGCAAAAGTATACATAAAGTGATAGATCTAAGTTAGGCTTATGATTATTTTGAGAGGGTCATGATGCTTAGAAGGTTATAGAACTGATCAAGTAATGAGGTATATCATAGTAGGCGAGCGATTGTATTGATATTCGGGTTTAGTAATGAACATTAAGCTTGAATTTGAGATGAGTGTCATGATCCAAAGAATGGTAACATGAGGGTGATGATGTTAGTCTTGAGATTTGATTTGGTAGACTTGACATAGGAGTAGGTGAGAAATTGAAATGTTTGATGCAATGAATATGAGTAGTACCAGTGAGAGATGCTAATGTTTAGATAAGGGTGATGAAGTGTGGCTAAGTCACAAGAGTAACATGAACATTACGAGGTGTATCGAGAGGGTATGTAATCAGAAAAGGATAACATAAACACCATAGAAAGAAGTCTTAGTACCTACTTATGGAGAGTTCGGTAGTCATGAGATAAGCTTTTCCCAAGTGTTAGAGTAAAAGAGGATGTAGACCAGTTAGAGATGTTGGAATAGGTCCATAGCTTTCAACTGTCAGCTTTAGACCTAAGGGGGAGATGATAAGATTGGAAATCAAGTCAGGTGTTGAGAAAAACATAGTAATGAGTTCAAAAGAGTATGGGAGATATCTTTTCAGAGGTCCTTTTAGTAATATGGTAATGTTAGAAAGAGAAGGTTAATGATTCTATCGTGATACTGATGGTATGATAATTCTGTTAAAGGTTATAAAGGAGGACGAAGAACAGAATGAGGTTTTACTATGCAAAATAGCTAAATAAGAGCCCTTAGTTGGTTCCGAGTATTAATGCGGGAAAATTCTAGTTGGTATGGCAAAGATGATAAGAGTAACCCCGTTCGATACCCAATCCAGTCGCCATTCGAGGATGAATGATCACAAGGGGGAGATATTGTAACACTCCAGAAATTTTTTGAACTAAGACTCGAACCATCCTTCGTGGTGAGTAGGATTTTACCAAGGAATTCAAAATTTCTTAAGTATTAAGATCACTAGATATAGCACCTTGAGTTCCAAAATGAATTAAAGAGAATTCATTCAAGTCATTCCTAGGTTCTTCTAAGTTTTGGGTCAACTTAAAATGATCGATCATAACCTTCAATACAGAATGAGTTAGGTGACCCATAAGATATCCAATGAAAGGTCTTCTAATTATCTTTCCAACGACATCAATTTTGCTAAATTTTTGAGCTCGTATGAGCGATATATTCCCATTTGAAGTCGGGCTATCCAATTAAGGCTAGTTACCCGAAATGATGAGGGGTATTTTGGTCGTTTCCTTACCCAATTGGATTTAAGCATTCTTAATAAGGTTTTAGGAGTCTAAAGAGATTAGAATTAGTTTCATTCATCCCCTAAAGCGTTTAGGGTTTTAGAGAGAAGATTCAAGAGGAGAAAAAGTTCAAAGTTTCAAGCGGTTGTTCAAGAAATTCAAGATTTCACCAAGAATCTAGTTCTTTGAGGTATGTAAGCTTCCATAGTGTTAGGTGATGAGTCCGAGATTTGGACTCATTTAGGGCTTTGTTTATATAGATTTAGTGTCCTCAAATGCTTAATTTGTGCCATAAACTGATGAAAAAACCCTTGATTTTCAGGTACATGGATTGAGGAACAAAGCAAGGACAATAACATGCAAAAAGGAACAAAAAACTGAAGAATTTAAGAAAGGTAAGCCTGGTGATCCCCAAGAGCATTTGGCGAATTTCCGTAGGGCAAGTCCACCGCCTAAAGTTCCAGTGTGCTAGCCCTGAGGGAAGAAACCAAATTAGCGACAAGAAGGAGCAGTGGGCCCATCGCAGAGCAATTTCATGATATAGTGATACATATCCTAATGTTACAGAACCCAAGGATGCTGAATAATAAGGCGAAAATGTGATAGATGAGATCAAATGGTGGCTCGCCTAACGGATCGGTGTGCCCGACTTACTTCCCCGAGTTGTCCATTTTGTAGCACATTTTTGGTGCTATAAATACATTTTTGAACATTTACTTTAATATCTATATTGGAATTTTGGAAATTAATTAAGTTTTCTTTAGGTTTTTCCTTTAGCTTTGAAGGATTGAAGAAATTCACTTTTGAGAAATTGGAAGTGGATCTTTGAGATTCATCAAATTAGAGCATTGTAAGGATGACATCAGTCTTACCTAGTTGATGGATAATCAATTTGGTAATTGTTTTTACCTTTTTTTATAATGTCTAGCTAAAACTACAAATTCTTGGGGTGTGATTATGGGCTGATTTAGTTTATGGGTATTGCTAATTGTTAGCTTAAATACTATTAAAAAGTGAGTTCAATCATTAATTGTGGGTTTATTTAAGAATTGTAGTTGCAAATGCAGTTCTATGTTTGTATTCTTGGCTTGCTCAAGAGAGAGGTTTTAGAACTAAGGTTTTTGATTGATGGTTTGTGGATATTGGGTTGACCTGGGTTTAGCTCGAGAGAGTAAGCCCTACACCCAATAGTTGCAATTACCCATATGTCTATATCATCCTAAGAATCGTTCTCATTATTGTTAATTCCTAGTATTTGTGACTGTTGTATAGTTTATAATCAAAACCAAAAACCCCCATTTGACATTTGTGTCAACCCTTTTACTTGATTATGTCTTTAATCGATAATTTTCTATTCTATGGCTGATTAGACCACATTCATACTTCCTAATTGAATTTAAGACACGTACCACTCCCGGTGGGATTCGACCCCAACTCATTTAATTGGGTTTTATACTGATTTAAGATCGTTGACACCTACAATTGGATGAGGTGTGATTGAAACGTTAAATCAAAATGGCGCTACTGCCGAGGAGTGGTGTTGTTTGAAATTCTTTTGGTGAAGTTGAATTGTGTTCTTCTTTGTTATAGTTGAATCTACTTCATTTAGTTTTGTTTTTGTGTGCTTGTGTTAAAACAGAGGAAGAAATGAGCGTCAAAGAGAGTAATGGCAGCCTAGTGGGCCACCAAGATGACATCGGAAATCTCAATGATGTCAATGACCCGAATGTCAATGACCCTAGTCAAATTGGTGGTGTTGGTGCCACTCGTTTGCTTCCAGCTGAAGGGAACACTTTGTTCCATATTACAAGCACCATGTTTCAGCTCCTTCAACTGAAGGGTTTATTCGGAGGTCTGGATCATGAGGATCCCCATGAGCATATTATGAATTTTGTTGAAGTTTGTGGACCGTTCTCCTTCAAGAACATATCTCAAGAATCAGTTCGGCTGAGGTTGTTCCCATTTTCTCTAATGGGAGAAACGTGCAAGTGGTTTGCTGAGTTACCAAGATATTTTATCACTTCGCGGGACGAGATTATTACCCCATTCCAAGTGCGATTCTTTCCCCCTTCGAAGATGATGACTCTTAGGGGCAACATCCAAATCTTCAAGCGTTTGGAGGGTGAGCCAATCCATGAGACTTGGCTAAAGTTTAAGAAGATGGTGCTGCAATGTCTAACTCATGGATTGCCTGATAATGTACTGCTGTAATACTTCTATAGAAGCCTCGATTCGGTGAACAAGGGAGTGGATGATTAGCTTTCTCTGGGAGGTTTAATACAACATCCTTCTGTGATAACAGCCCAACTCTTTGATGCCATGACCAAGATTAAGCGGGCATGGTACACCTGCGAAGATCAAGTCTCTCCTCTTACTTATAAATTGACAAAGGAGCAGATTGAAAAAGATCGACAGAGAGACCAAAACATGGCAAATATTATGACCCAGCTGGACATCTTGGCCAATAACGTCATGGGTGCTGGTACAAAGAGTGTTAATGTTGTTGGTGTTGTTGGTGTAAACCCCGAGGAGGCCAAATTTGAAGCGTTGTACAATGAGGAAGTGAACTTCCTAGCTAACCAAGGAGGAGGTTATCGTGCAAACTACCCAAGGTCGGGTGGTAATCAAGGTTGGAGTAGAGATGAGGGCTGGGGATATCGTGACAGAGAGTGGCATGATCGTAACGCCTCTTGGAGGGAAAGAGAAGAGGAGAAGGATAGATATGTGCCTCCCCATGAGCGTCAAAAGCCAAAGATTCTGAGGGTGGCCGTACTGAGGATATGCTCTCCCATATTCTTAACAAAGTTGAAGGGTCCGATAAAGTTTTGAAGGAAATAAAGGAAGATGTATCGACTCTCAACCAAATGGTGACCTCTTATTTCGTCTCTATCAAGCAGCTAGAGACCCGGATGGGTCAAATATCATCACATCTTAACCCAAAACAACAAGGGGGGTTGCCTAGTGATACTATGGCAAACCCCAAGAATGAAGCTTGAATGGGTACTTGCGTAGTTCCACGATGTTAATTAAGGTGCTTCTTGGGAGGCAACCCAAGTTTTATTGCTTTGTGTTTGTTTTTGGAATAACGGGTGTTGATTATACAGGTTGAAAAGTGGAATGTGTTTGAAAAATGCAGGTCGACGATCCAAGAATCAAGTCAGCGACTCGCATAATTGGTCGGCGAGCCCGACTTGGACCACCGTTGGACTCACAAAAATATCAGGTGGTAGTTTGTAAAACTCGGCGAGACTATGGACAAATCAACGACTTTACAAACAGGTCGGTGAGCCCGATTTAGTCTGCTGTTTAGACCCCCAAATTAACTGGAGGTCCTATAAAACTCAGCGAGGTAAGTCACCACTCAGCGTATCGCCGAGTGGTTCGGCGAGGACGACTAATACCGCCGAAAGTGCCGCAAATTGAATGGTTTTAAAAAGCCAAACGATTTAAACTTTCAAAATCTTTCATATTCCCTCATTTTAGCCTCTTACACTTTCACCCACACTCTAGATTTCACATATTTCCCATTTTTTGTTGCTTTTTGCTCCTGATCTCGTGCTCGGATTTGGATTACATTGCTGCCTAGCATTTCAAATTCTTTATTAGACTAAAAGGTTGGTTTTCTGAACCTCAAACTCTAGATTAGTAGTTGAAATCAAATGCATTGGATAATTTTGTATTGATGTGTGCTGGGCATGTGTTGAATCTTATTTGATGTGTTGTTGTGCCTATTTTATGTTTCGAAATTGCGCCTATTTGCTAAATTATTGATTTCCCAAGTTTTGTGCCTTAAAATTGATCATATATTGTTGGGTTGCGGTAAAATTTGGTTGGGTCTGGTTGGGTGAAGTCTCAGTAGCCTGGTTGCATGGGTCGAATGTGTCTGAGTCTAATTGCATAAATGTGCGGTTTGATTTTGATTTCGGGGGCTGCGGGCTTGAAGTTATGCAACGGGGTTGAAATTTGGCAAGTTGGGCAGTTCGGCGAGCTGGGTCGAGCTCGCCAAACCATTCGATGGATTGCCAACGTCCCACATGATCACCTTTAATTTTGTGATTTGGCTGAGTTAGAGTCTGTAACTTTTGGAGGGAATCCTGAGCTCATCGAGTTCACTCGGCGACTCGCCGAAAGGTCCCTTGTCGCCCTTTCTGCGCCCCTAACCCCTAAAATCCTGCTGTAAAATTCGGCGGGCTAGTCTGAGCCCGCCGAGTGGTGTCGGTGATTCGCCGAAGGGTGATGTTTGACGTAATCAAAGACACAACTTTTAATTCAAGTGTCAATGATCGCGTGTAGTAATATAACCCAACCGAATGGGTTGGGGTCGAGTCCCAAGGGAGCGGTTAGTAATTGAGAATTAAGTAGAAAAGTAAAATTATGTTCTAGTCAATCATAGCTATAAATATTTACTAGTAAAAGCATACTAAATCAAGAAGTGACACGAATGTCAATTATCAATGGGGGGTTTGTATTCAACTAATAAACCAAAAATAGCAAAAATATAAAGATGTGAGATAGGGAGACGGGATTCTTGGAATGTGATAGGAATATGGGATAAAACAAACAACCGGGTAAATGCTATTGATAGTAAATTGTTGAACATTTGTAGCTAAGCTAGACTTTAGTGGGGGTAAATTTTCTCTCGAAAAACTTACCCCAAATCAACTCGGTTTCTCTCGAACACCGAGTTGCAACAATTAAGCACAACCTTCGGCTTAGCCCATTTACTCTCTCGAGCTGAATGTGTGGGAGAAGGTCTAGGATTCACTCTCTCGAGTTGAACCCACGATGACCCAATAACCACAGGCTATCTATGTAGTAGTTTTGGTTTTAGAACCTCTCTCTCGAGCAAGCCAAAAATACTAAGATGAAATCGTATTTGCAACTACAATCCCATTAAGTTTAAACACAACTACTAAACGAAATCACATTTAAACAGCAAATAGACTAACAATGAGCAATACCCAACAGTAAATTAAACCCATATTCACATAATCACACCCCAAAAATTGGGGTTTTAGCTAGACATGAAAAAGAGATAGAAATCGATACCTAAAAGTGTTTCCATCAAATGGGTACAAAAATAATGTCTTTAAACACGTCTAAGATGAAGATTCTTTGATGCCCACTTCCAATTTCTTGGAAATGAAAACCTTCAAAGCTCAAGAACAATGTCTCCTAAACACTCTAAGAACTCAAACTGAAATATTCTAAAAATTAGTAATAATTCGCTACAACTTCATACTAAGCTACAGATTTAATTGGGTATTTATAGTTTTTGAAACTTTGTACTGTATAGGACCAATCGACACAGTTAGTCGGGATCATCGATGCACTCGGTGATCCGCCCTTTGGTCTGGTTCATCGCCTTTCAGCATTTGCTTTCAGCATCTTCGCGTTTTGAATCATTGGGTGATATGGTGTTGCTTCGCGAAACTATTCGGCGACGCGTCGACTGCTCCCTTTCTTCGCCAACTTGATCTTTGCCTTCAGGGCACAGCACACTGGAACATTAGGAGAGATTAAGGTCTTCATTTCTTCGTTCTTTCAACCGCCTTGTTCCTCTTTTGCTTGATAGCGTCCATGTTTTGTCACTCAATTTAAATGCCTGAAACTTAAGTATTTACATCAATTATTCAGACAAAATATACATTTGAGAACACTAAATCTATCAAAATAAAGCCCTAAATGAGTCCAAATTGTGGATTCATCAACACACTAACTTAAACTTTTGCTTGTCCTCAAGTAAAACTCAAGTTCAGTAGTTCAAAAGGGTGCCTGAAACAGTGCTACACAAGACTCAATCATGAATGCACACACAAGACTCAACTTACTCATGCAAGGATCAATTGTGTACTCAAAGACTCAAGTTGTGACACACCATTATCAAAGAATCTCAAGCTCACTATACTTGCTGCAAAGGGAAGTTCGAGCTCAACAAAGGTATTCAAATGCCCTCACAGAAAGAATGATTCCATATTCACACACAATGGTTCAATTATTTAAAGATATGGAATCAAGATCAACACCCACACTCATAAAGATAAACACAATGCATGATTTCACCCATAGGTTTTCCCTTATTTTCCAATCAACTTTTGCTTCAGCTCATTCAAGATCAAAAAGGTTTTTTCAAGGCTTGTAATGGGGCTGAGTGTAATGGTATGATCATTTAGGCTTATAGGCTGAAAATTCTCATGAAATGTGATGTGAACAACACCTTCTTTCCTTCTCTTTGTCAATTTCACTCAAGCTAAAAAATTACCTCTTATTCATCTTCCATGAGTCATTGGGAACCCCAATATTTTTTTGTATTTCCACAACTTTATTTCACAACTTTTTCTTTCTTTTTCTTTTTCAATCTTTTTCTCTTTTTTTAATATGGAGGGGTTCCATTTTTCTCAAAACATGGGCACACGGGACTTTTTTGCATTTACTTGATTTTCCTTCTCTTTTCATCACACCCCCATCTTAGGCTTTTGGCCTAAGTTGGCTATTCAAACAAATCACAAATCATGAGGATTATGGATAATAGGTCAATAAAAGGTAGCAATGTTATCTAGTTTCTTCCAAGAAAAGGTTTAGGCTCAAAGGGTGCTCAAAAGAGATTCACACACTCACAAGGTAAGCCGCAAAAGAGGTATAATTTCAAATTGGTCCACACTCTTTAAAGTTGCTTAAGATCATCTCAAGAAATTTGCATCACTTAGTCAACCGGACCAACGGGGTAAATTCTAGGTGTCATCATACATGGTTCACAATAAGCTCATCACACAAGGCATTGACACCAAAGTCAAACAAGACTCCACACTTTCGCTAGTGTGCAATGTTCATCACAAGAGACTCGATCTGATAATTGGCTAGTCACAACGAGATGCAAAGAGTTAACATATTGTCTATGTAACTTCAATTGACCTCGTCGTAGCCGCGCATTCATTTATGTTCTATTATGAGCACCATTCGAGTGATCGCTATTGATCAAAACCGGTACTCAAATTTGCAAGAGAACAACCACATTCAACACATACAAGAGGTGAAATTTTTTTTCCGAAAGGGTCAAAAATCATTTACACTTAAAGCAAGGAGCCACAAGCTCAAACCTTCCACAAAAAGCAGTGTATACACGAATTAAAGATTTTAACCCAAATATATAACCAAAATATAGTCACAAAAGATGGGCTTCACCCCACCACACATAAAAAACTTTTGTCCTCAAATGCAAATATAAACATCCACCAGTCGAAATAAAGTAAGGCAGAGATGGATGTAAAGAGAGGTCCTGTCTACACAGTCGCTCCATCTGTTTGGGCATCAGTACCCGATGCATCACTCTGAGTCTGAGCATCAGTGCTCGGGATCACCTCAGGAGCAACGACAGTCCCAGATCCACTAGGGGCTGGCACGTGCGAGTCCTCCAAAAAGACATGCATAGCTGCATAGAATCCTTGGGCCCATGATGGAATATTAGGGTCTTTGATAGTTGTCTTCCTGTTATAAGTGGACCTCTTGACCTTGCATTTCCCACTCGTTGTGGGAAGTTTCGTAGCTTTGCCTTTGGCTGTAGTTGCATCTTCATTTATCGTAATCCCCTTAGCGTTCTGTTGGACTAGTATTATTCTTTCAACTGCTTTTGATCTAGTCATGTCTGCAAAACCTCGAGGAGAAGTTAGGAAATATTCAAATGAACACACAGAGAATTAGGCACAGATAGACTCGCCGAAACAGTTGGCGGGTCATCGAATTGGTTCGGTGAACTGGGTTAGGCCGCCAAAAGTTATAGTGTTAGAAGGGTTCAGAGGTGCAGACAAAGGGCAATCAAGAAGACTTTCGGTGAGTCACCGAGTTCCTTGGGCGACCTCAGGCTTCTCGCCGAAAGTTACAGACTCCAACAACACATTTAGCATGAAATTAAAGGTGAGATGGGGACACTAGGCGAACCGTCGAGTGGTTCGGTGAGCTCGACCCACCTCGCCAAATGGCCCAACGTGCCTATTTTCAACCCAACTTTTCTAATTCAACCCCGCAACCCTCGAAAACAAAATCAAAGCATGCACTAGTTAAATTAAGTTCAGACCCATAACACCCAAGCATAAACCCATGAAGTTACTTCATTTTAAGCACAAGACTACGAGATTGCAAAAATTAAAACATTACGGGTAAGATTATCAACTTAAATCAGGTATGCAAACATACTATTTCTATTAGAGAGGCCCAGCACATGAAAATATGATAAGATCATTGCATATGAGTACATTTTTGATAAAATAATCTTGGGGTTCGGAACACCAACCTTTGATGCCGATTAATGAAAATTGAAATACTAGGCAGCAAAGTAATCCACAATTCGAGCACCAATGAACGACTAAAATAGTCTAAAAATGCAAGAAATATAGAAACTAGAGTACGGTTGTGAGTTTGGGAAGATAAAAAGTGAGGGAAAGTAAATGAATTTGAAACTTTTAAAACTTTGCCCTGAAAAACCGTCCAGTTCTCACCCATTCGGCGACATTAGTGATTCTCCCCGAGCCACTTGGCAACACACTAAGTAGTCATCATTCACATAGCCGTACATTAAAGTACCTCGAATTATTTTGGGAGTCCAAACGGCGGTCTCCGTCGTGATCACCGACATGGTCGGCGATTCACGAATAATTTCATGAGCTCGCCGAGTTTTACAGACACCAATGTAAAATTGTCTTGAGTCTGACGGCGGTTTGGGTCGGGGTCGCAGACCTCTTCGGTAATTCGCGGAATGGACTTGATGCTCGCCAATCTGCACTTTTTGAAAACTTTCCACACTTCCACCTACACAATCAACACACCATTATTTTATCAAAACAAGATAAAGAAATAAGGGGTAATGGGTTGCCTTCCAAGCAGCGCTTTAGTTAATGTTATGGCACGACGCAAGTCCACTTTCAAACCTCATTCTTAGGGTTAGCCATAGTATCACTAGGCAAACCCTCCTGCGGTCTCGGGTTGAGATGAGACGATATATGACCCATTTGGGTCTCCAACTTCTTGATCGACACTGATTGAGATGTGACGGTCTGGCTAAGGGTAGACACATCTTCTTTCGTTTCCTTTAAAATCTTTTCTGACCCTTCAAATTTGTTGAGGATACGAGAGAGCATATCCTCGGACCGACCACCTTCCGAATCTTTTGGCTTTTGGCGCTTGTGGGGAGGCACATACCTATCCTTATCCCCATCCTTCCAATTCGGATTACGGTCCTCCATTGACGATCTCGATCTTTCCAACCTTCATCCCTAGCCCAACCTTGGTTACCACCCTGCCTTGGGTAGTTGGAACGATAGCCACCACCTTGGTTGGCTAGGAAATTTACCTCTTCATTATACAAGGCTTCAAACTTGGACTCATCCAGATTAGCACACCTAACACCCACGACATTGACACTTCGAGCACCAGCTCCCATGACATTTTTATACAAACTATCAAGTTATGTCATGATCTTGTCCATGTTTTGGTCCCTCTCTTGGTCCTTCTCCATTTGGTCCTTAGTTAACTTGAACGTGACAGTGGAGACCTGGTCTTCACGGGTATACCACACTGTGTTAATGGTAGTCATGTCATCCAAAATCTGAGCAGCTATCACATAAGGTTGCTGCATCAAACCTCCTGGAGAGAGTTGGTCAGCAACACCCTTATTTACCGAATCTAGACTTCGGTTAAAATACTGCAGCAACACGTTATCAGGCAAGCCATGGGTTGGGCATTGAAGCACCAACTTTTTGAATCGCAACCAAGTTTCATGGATAGGCTCGCCTTCTAGAGGCTTGAAGCTCTGAATGCTGTCCCGAAGAATCATCATCTTCAAGGGAGGGAAAAATTGCACTTGAAATATTGTGACCAACTCCTCCCATGAAGTGATTGATTCACGTGGAAATTCAGCCAGCCACTTGTACGCCTTACCCATCAACTAGAACGGGAACAACCTCAATCGAACCGATTCTTAGGAGATATTTTTGAAGATGAATGGTCTGCATACATCCACGAAGTTTCTAATGCGCTCATGGGGATCGTCATCTGCCAAACCATTGGAAAGCCCTTTTAGTTGGAAAAGTTGCAACATAGTACTCGTGATGTGGAACACCACATTCCCTTCGGCTGGAGGTAAGTGAATGGCACCAATACCTCCCATCAGATGGGGGTCATTAGCATGAGGCTCGTTGACATCGTTGAGATTTCCAATGTCGTCTTGATGGCCTACATGGCTGCCATTGCTGGCGTTCACGCTCATACTTCTTGTTTTCAACACAAACAAGTAAAACAAAGCTAAAAATTAAGTAAGTAGAACTACAACTAACAGGAACAAAATCCAACTTAACTAAAACTTCTCAATTAGCACCACTCTCCGGCAGCGACGCCATTTTGATGTTTGACGTAATCAAAGACACAACTTCCAATTTAAGTGTCACTGATTGTGTGTAGTAATATAATCCAACCGAATGGGTTGGGGTCGAGTCCCAAGGGAGCAGTTAGTAATCGAGAATTAAGTAGAAAAGTAAAATTATGTTCCAGTCAATCATAGCTATAAATATTTACGAGTAAAAGAATACTAGATCAAAAAATGACACGAATGTCAATTATCAATAGGGGGTTTGTATTCAACTAATAAACCAAAAATAGCAAAAATAGAAAGATGCGAGATAGGGAGACGGGATTCTTGGGATGTGATAGGAATATGGTATAGAATAAACAACCGGGTAAATGTTATTGATAGTAAATTGCTGAACATTTGTAACTAATCTAGACTTTAGTGGGGGTAAATTTTCTCTCGAACAACTTACCCCGAATCAACTCAGTTTCTCTCGAACACTGAGTTGCAGAAATTAAGCATAGCCTTTGCCTTACCTATTCACTCTCTCGAGCTGAATGTGTGGGAGAAGGTCTAGGATTCACTCTCTCGAGCTGAACCCACGACGACCCAATAACCACAGGCTATCGATTTAGTAGTTTTGGTTTTAAAGCCTCTCTCTCGAGCAAGCCAGAAATACTAATATGAAATCGTATTTACAACTACAATCCCATTAAGTACAAACACAACTACTAAAGGAAATCACATTTAAACAGCAAATAGACTAACAATGAGTAATACCCAACAGTAAATTAAACCCATATTCACATAATCACACTCCAAGAATTGGGGTTTTAGCTAGACATGAAAAAGAGATTGAAATCGATACCTAAAAGTGTTTCCATCAAATAGGTACAAAAATAATGTCTTTAAAAACATCTAAGATGAAGATTCTTTGATACCCACTTCCAATTTCTTGGAAATGAAAACCTTCAAAACCTTCAAAGTTCAACAACAATGTCTCCCAAAAACTCTAAGAACTCAAACTGAAATATTCTAAAAATCAGTAATAATTTGCTACGACTTCATACGAAGCTACAGATTTAAAATGGGTAGTTATAGTTTTCGAAAATTTGTGCTGCGAAGGACCACTTGGCACAATTAGTCAGGATCGCTGATGCACTCGGCGATCCACCCTTTGGTCTGGTTCATCACCTTTCAGCCTTTGCCTTCAGCATTTTTCGCGTTTGGACCATTGGGCGATATGGTGTTGCTTCGCAGAACTGTTCGGCGACGCGCCAACTTCTCCCTTTCATCTCCAACATGATCTTTTCCTTCAAGGCTCAGCACACTGAAACATTAGGCAAGATTAAGGCCATTCGGCAGCTCGCCTAATGCATTAGTCGATCCTCAGGCCTTTATTTCTTCGTTTTATTTCAACCGCCTTGTTCCTCTTTTGCTTGATAGCTTTCATGCTTTGTCTCTTAATTCAAATGCCTGAAACTTAAGGATTTACATCAATTATTGAGACAAAATATGCATTTGAGGACACTA
>WBID01032350.1:0-12584 GCA_009849685.1 Solanum x juzepczukii
GTCTAACCACCACTCTATAGAACTTACCCTTGAGTTTCAGTGGTACTTTTTATAACACAAGACTCCAAAGGCAAGCCTCCACTTTATCTGATCCATGCCACATCAATACGATGCATGATATCATTGATGTCCCCACTTTCCTAGATTATAGACCTAAGATACTTGAATTAATTGTCTCTCCTAGATATTTGTGTGTGAAACCTCACTTCCATTCCTACCTCACACACCACATCATTGAATTTGCACTCCACATACTTTGTCTTGATGTTACTCAGCTTGAACCCTTTAGTCTCCAATTTTTTTCTCCACACCTCTAGCTTAGTATTAATTGTGTGTCTCATCAATCATCAATTAGTACTATGTCATCCGCAAATAACATACACCACGACACCTCATTTTGAATATTTTGTGACAATTCATCCATCAACCATGACAAATAAAAATGGATAAGAGTTGATCTCTAATGTAACTCCATCTCATATGAGAAAGTGCTCTGAGTTTTCTCCCACCGTTCTTACCCACAATTTAGCTCCTTCACATATCTCCCAATATAGGCCATTGATACACATTTTGCCTTTGGGAAACTCCACAATATACTTCCCTCGAAGTTTTGTCGTTGTCCTTCTCAAGGTTAATAAACACCATATGTAAGTACCTATTTATTTTTCACAGTCTCTTCATAGGATGGATGACTTGTGTGGTCGATCGCCCTAACATGAATCCAAACTGATTCTCAAAAATAGACACACCCCTCATCACCCTCATTGTAACGACCTGATTCAGTCGTTAGGGAAAATCCAATGGAGAAAGAATTGGGGTCATAAAACTTTTGGTAGTAACTTGGAATTTCCTAACCTAGTCCAGATTTGGACGAAATCAGAGTCATTAAGGTGTAGGGAAATCTGGTAACAATCGGATGATTTAATTATGATTTTGATTACATGAGTAGTTAGATAAGTCATTAAGGAATCCGTACGACTTTACGGAATTGAATTCGGGTGAGTAGAACTCCCAAAATCGATCTTATCATGAACAGTATTTTATGAGCGTCGTTGGTTAAAAGTGTGTTGTGAAATGGGGGTCTTGGAATTATTAAAATAGCTTACTGGTTCCGTGCAAGCTGCTCGGGCAGGATTTTTGCCGCCAGGGCGGGGCCGCTGTAGCGGGATGAGTGCTGCCATAGCGGGACAGATGCGACTTAAGTCGCAAATAAAACCCCAAACACGTTTTATTCCTCACTTTTTGACTTTGAGAGCTAAGGAACGACCCCAGAATTTTCTTGACAGTTTTCCACCATTTTGAGGCTAAAGGTAAGGTTTTTACTCCCCGAATCCGCTTTTCAATTTGTAGAACTTAGTTTCTTGGGTAATTATCGATGGGGGAGGGTTTTGATATGTGATTTATGGTGGAAGAAACCCTAATATGGGTATGGGGATCAAGGGTTTGACCTAGGGTTGATAATGTTGATTATAATCTGGGTAATTTGGCCTCGTTTATTGATCCTTGCGTTAATTGTATGTTTTTAGATCACGAACAAGCGGGAAGAATCCGAAAAGGGAAGATTCAAGTGCCTTGGGGGATTCAAGCTTGGATTCGAGGTAGGTGATGGTTGTGATTTTATGTTGGTGTGATATATGTTTGAAATTGCTCATTATAATACATGTATATATGCGAATGTTGCATTATTGATCACCCTAATCATAAATGAGGATAATTGAATAATTGTATGCCATGAATTACCTCTTGTTGTATGATTGTGAGAATATATATTGTGATTGTGATTTGTTGAATAGATCGAGTGTTGCATTCCGACACACTAACTTGGATCAGTTGCCACGTTTCGACATAAATATGGGATCGGTTGCCACTTCCGGTATAAATATGGGATCGGTTGCCACATTCCAACATAAACATTGGATCGGGTACCACATTTCGGTATGCTAACAGTTTGGGTGTGGGTTCCATGAGAGGACCATTGAATTGGGTTCCGTGAGAGGACCATTGAATTGTGTTGTGTATTTATTTGTAATGATTACGTTCATATCTAATGATGATTGATATTGGAAGAATGTATGTTGCTCTAAATTGATAACCAATGTGTATTATTGAGAATGTGGGATGCTACATTGATCCTGAAAAGATGACTAATATTGTATATGTTCGGTGTATGCTTGTTTTATAATGTTGTGGTTACTTGCATGTGTTTCACTTATTGGGATAGCCGCATGATCCTACCAGTACACTGTGGTTGTGTACTAATATTGCACTTGCTTGTTCTTTGTTTAGTACAGGGCATCTTCAGGCGGCTATTGATAGACTTCAGCTATGTGACTATTGAGCGTGACCAGATTCAAGGGTGAGACAGTTCTTTAAGGCTGTCATGGATCTTTCTTGTTTAAGTTCACCCTTTTCGGACTTAGACTATTTGTTTAAGGTATTTTGTTTAGCTTCGGGGTTATACCCCTTGTTCTTAGACTTGTCGTTAGTAGAGTTTTGATACAATGACTTTCAGGTTCTAGGGGTTGTTCTTCCGCATTAGTTTGGTTAGTTGTTTGTTAAAACCTTGGAGTTTATGGGGACTCCATTTTTATAGTCATTTAAACCTACTTTCGTATTTTTAAATGCCTTAGTTTTCATAGAATTTGTTTATTTGGGATGTAGTAATGGTTCTCCCACCGGAGGATTTGTGTGGGTGCCAATCACGACGGTTTGGGTCGTGACACTCATCTCCATCACTCTCTCCTAAATTTTCATAATGTGTATTAACATGTTAATACCCATGTAGTTATTGCAACTTTAGATACTATCCTTGTCCTTTTACAACAAAATCATTGTACTCCATCTTAATTCCAGAGCATCTCACTAGAAAAAGAATTGTTTGGTTAGTTACTTTACATGATACTATCTTTTGGTAATTAAATTTATCTTATTAATCACACATGAGTCCATTACAACATCAGAACAAAGTTCAAACACAAACTAGCTATCTTAATCATCATACTTAGCTATTTACACAGCCTAATCTTACTGTCTAGCTCAATGAATTAAAGTAGGAGTTCTTGGAGTAGTAATTGAGTTCCATGAGCAGATCTAACATTGCAAATGTAGGCTACTTCCTTGATTATACTCTCGGCATTTTTGCTCCTCATTTTGAAAATTCTCAATTATCTCTCTATCCAGATGGTATGGATTACTTCAGTAGGAAAAGGCTGGCAGTGTGTGATCTCCTTTTCCTATTATGAATTGCTCAATCTACTAATTGTTCTAGTCTTGAGTAGTAACCATTGGTCTTTTAATACATTGCATGAGTCTCACCAATAAGTTAAGAGTATAACTGCATGATAGGAACAAATGGTCTCTACTTTCATCATTAGTTCTTCAAAGTCCACACCCTGGCTCCACATTTATCCTCCATTTGATCAATCCATCAGCTGCTAGCATCCTCCCATGAAAGTGTAACCATATGGTAAACTTAAATTTTGGACTTCCATCATACATTTCCACCTTATTGATTCATTTGTGTTCAGTAGTTGGAAATAGATATGTCTAATGATGCTTCTATCCAGCCTTCTAACTACTGACTATCTTGAAGTATCCTTCTGGTACCAATAATTTGTTTTACCATCTCACTTGCTTGCTTAGGAATGACCATTGTGAGGACACATTTATTTTTGACATAGTATGAATGAACCCAACTATCCATAGTCGATCTTTCTTGTTGGTTAAGTCCCAACAATTTGTAGCAATGGTAACCTTATTCCACAACGTTAGGTTTTTAAGATTGAGTCCACCGCACGCCATATGGGAGCATAACTTCTCCCAAGCGACTAACGTCTTTTTGGTCACTTCATTTGTCCCCGACCACACATAGCTCTTACAATAGGCATCAATGACTTTCAAAATGATTGTTGGTAAGATATAGAGTTGTGCCTGATAAGCTTGGATACTGAAGATCATAGTTTGAACTAACTGTATTCTACTAGCGTATGAGAGTTTCTTTACTGTCCATGACGAGATCCTCATAATGATTTTATGGATTAAAAGTCGACATAACACTAATGTAGTCTTTTTGGTGGACAACAATATTTTCAAGTATTTAAATGGTAAGTCTTCAATTTCAATTCCAAGAGGTTGAAGTATTTTGTTCCTCTCAATTGGAGTTACTTCTCCAAAGTAGACAAAGTTTTTGCTTATAATTTCCTGAAGACCAAAGGCATGGGAGAACTTTAGGAAGGATTTGTACAAGGCTGTAACAGATGGGAGGTCTCCTCTTGCAAATTGGAGTAGGTCTTCAACAAAGCTCTGGTGTGTAATTCCATCTTGGAGCATCTTGAGTGGAATCTAAAAGTTTTTTCCTCTTTGAGGCTTTTTAGATGCCTACTCAGGTATAAAAAGAGGGAAATTGGTTCTCCTTATCTTAGTCCTTTTTCTACATTGAGTGACTTTGTAGTCTCCCTATTTATCAACACACTATAGTTAATAGTCTTAATATATTGCATCAACCACTCTCTGAATTAAGGTAAAAATCCAGGCTCTCTAGGATTTGCTCTAGGTATATCCACTCCACTGAGTCATACGACTTTTGGAGATCTATTTTAATCATGCATCAATCAGAAATGTGTTTTCTAGTGTAAGCTTTAATAAGATCATGAGCTAGAGTGATATTGTCAACAATTCATCTCCCAGGAATAAATCCAGATTATGCTTCACAGATGATAGAGGCTATGGTAGTGCAGCTGACGGCTCTGTATAATCTTCCTGTGTGGAAGAAATCTTTAACAGCTAACATCAAATCATTATGTATTACGGGCCATACTTATTTAAAGAAATATGCATTGAAACCATCGATGTCAAGTGCTTGTCATCATCAATACCATGGAGGTTGTCTAGAATCTCTTGATCAGTGACTTCGGTACATAGGCTAGTTTGTTGCGCTATAGTAAGTGTAGGTTCTCTTCTCATCACCAATTTGTATATTTATAGTAATACAATGGTTGTTGAACCTATAAGACTCATGTAGAAATCTATAATTTCTCTCTGTATATCTCTAGGTAGGGTAAACTTTGCTCCTAACAACACCATAATTTTGGATATTTGTTTTCTTTGGGTCCTTTCCTTCATAACAATAGAGAAATACTTGGTGTTGGAGAATCTCCAAGCTTAATCCACCTTGCTCTAAACTTTTTCTTCAGATGTTCTCTTTTATCAAAGACCACTTTTCTAAATTCTAGAGGAGGGTCTTTTCTACATTGATTAGCCCATCGCTACATTGCCTAGTAAGTTATGCTTGGACTACCTTCAACTATGCCCTAACATTGTAAATTTATAGCCTCACATTCTTGAATTCTCTGTTATTCAGATTCTTGAGCAATGGCTTGAGTTCCCGTAAATTAAGCCATACATTATTCATACTCCATTGATCCTTTTGTTGTCTCCACACTTCATTGACTATAGGAAATAATTCTTCATGCTCGGCTAGGACATTGAAGAATCTGAATAGAGTCTTGTTAACCTGGGGTGTGCTCCGTGTAATTTAAGAACCATAAGGGAGTGGTCATAGATCATTGGCTAGTCATACTCAACCTGCACATGTTCCAGTTCATCATCCAGTCACAATTTCCAAGAACCCTATCCAGTCTACTACTTATTTTATTAGTGCATGCTTGCTTGTTTCCAGGTGAAAAATTCTCCTTCCCAAGATAATTCATTTCGGGAAGTGTTGTACAAAAACACTATAGTTCACCCCGAGTCACAAGATTACCCATCAATTCTTCCTTTCACTAAGCAATGTAAGAATTGGGCCTCCTCTTCAATCTGGATAACATCATAGCATCGTGGATACAATAGGATATACCTGTTCATTTGTTTCCTTTCGTTGGTTATTTAGGATGCCCAGTTTGGATCTACATTATTGAAAATTGTAGTACTTTTGTGAGCTTTCACTCTAGTTTCAACTAAACCTACTAGATTAATATGATTACTACGAATATAATGCTTCAACTCCTTATGCTTATTCCTTTTATTCACACCTCTTATATTCCAACATAACCAATTCATGAGGATGTACTTAAGCCCCCACATTTATCAAAGCTTATATTGAAAGGATCCTCAGTATCCCTAACCAACTTTCCAAATATATTCTTAAAAGGTGTGGTATTATTACTAAGGATAGGAAAATTTATTAAATCCATGGGTGGACTTTTTGTTCCTCTAGCAGACACTAATCTTCTCATTTGCTCCTATTCTATACCTTGTTGTGGGATAGGCAGTGGAGTTGTTTGTGGTTGTTGCATAATTTGTTGTTGTTGATGAGTTTCTACTTATATATGCCCTTTGTATTTCCATTCATAGGTGACCTTCCGTACTTTCCTCCTTCGTTTCCCAAGAATATTCTGCTGATCTTCTGGTATTGTTGGTATGTCCTTCATAGGCAATTATTGCATGCAGTCAAACACTTTGGGCAAAATTCAGGTTTCAAGTCATAAGTAACTTCTTGTGGCATTTGTGTACCATTGGGGTCCAAGATACTGATTTCATCCTAGAGAGGTTTTGACACATTGCTTTGATGTACACTTATCTACAAATATCGGGACACTAATTACACTGGAAATTTGATTTAACGACTCTCTTCTGAGTAGTGCATAGGCAGGTTTAGGAAAACTACCCATAGTGGAATATCATAGGGAACTCATCTTTGAAGCTGAAATTAGGGGTCCAGAGCTTAAAAATAATAGGTCGATTGTTAATTGAGTAAGGCGTTGTGTAATACACCTCATTCAAGTACTTAATGCTATGAAATTTGACCACATAGTAGCTCTCATCATGGTAGAATAGGTCTGGTTTACCTTTCGACCAATTCACAACTATGTATTGGCTCATGGTATTATACCAGGTGCTTTACCAAGGAAATAAACAATTAGGGAACATCGCCATTTTTCCATTTCCAAATGCACATACTCCTTTTCCAGTTGAACCACCAACTTTCCATCTAAGGTTTGGGGTGGAACGTACTCTAGGGATAACCCTTTCATAGCAAATCGATTATGTTAAAGCAAATTCACTCAGGGTGCATAGTGTTTCTCTTCATCATTTTGATGTGCATTGTTTCCTTAAAGTTTCCTTTTCCCCTTTTGTATCACCTCGAACTTGGAAAAGGTAAAAGTGAGTTAACAGGTAAGTTCACGAACCCAAAATGGATCATGGACTCTTCACGGAACCCTAAAGGGTTTGTTTAGGGCACCACGACCTACTTAGGTGAGGTGGCCTAGCTTTCCAAGGTTGCTAGGAATTTGGGGTCACCTGGACGGGACCCTAAACGTCCAGTGAACATCTGTACTACCTATTTAGGGGTTCATCAAGGGTCACCCATAAGCTTTTAAGTTAGGGCCATTTTGGTATTTACCCTATGTGTTTGGTACCTAAGCTATGTTGTTTCAACCCCTATTTCAAGACCTATATAAGTAAATCAAGTCCTAAAACTATCCATTCTAAATCATTCACCTAATTCCTAAATTTCCCTTCAAGATCACCCCAAAATCCTCTGAAAGGCTAAGGAAAAACTAAGGTTTCGCTTCAAGATCTCCAATTTACCATAGCTTTTGGGCATTGATCACTAATGTATGTTACCATTCACCTATGGATTCCTTTCCTCCATAGGGTTCCTCAAAGATTTATTAATTTTACAAGTTAGATTCTCAATTCAAAGTTAGGGTTTTATCAATCTTCATGGGTTTTTTTTCAATTATAATTCAATTGATTATTTTCTATCTTTATATGCATTAATTGAAGTAATTACATGATTTTGAGTTGAATTCATATGAAACCATGCATGATCAATGATTTATAGACTATGAACACATGATGAAGCTTATGAACTATGAAAGATGAATTTATGAAGATATGCATATTTTTATGAAGTTGATGTAAATGACTTGAGGATGATTTGAGAGTAAAGTATCAATATTTTTGTGAAAGGTCTAACATACTACTAAGAATATGATTGTGAAAGGATTTATCACAATAAGGATTCATAAGGTTGAAAGGTTTTCACACCTAAGTTGAATCAAGTTATGGAGCTATTCTAAATGACTTTAGCTTGGATTGATTGCTTAATAAGGATGAAATGTATATGATTAATGACTATTCCATGGGATTTTTGTTTAGCACCGTGAGGATATTGAGTTGCAGGCTTTACCATTATTATATGTCGGGTCTCTAGTAGCAATCTAGTTGTCCCATAACTATATGCCACCATAGAATTTGTCTCAATCTAGCTAGTTGATCCACTTTAGCTCAGACTATTGGTTCTTACCTTGGCAAGTAAGAACATCTCTTTTTAGTGAGGGACAGTGGATTCCATGTTATAGCTCACATGGTCTATGTTGGTTATATGGTGAACTTTAAAGTATCTCACAAGTATTTCAAAGATGTTAAGCTTGAATTGACAATGATATGACTTATGTTTTCTAATATTTTATCTTATGATTTATCTTGGTCATTGCATGTCATATAAAGTCCTTTTTAGCATGATTTCATAATGCGTTGTTATCATACTTAGTACATTTCATGTACAAATGCGTACATGTGCCTACATTGTTTCATAATATAAGGTCTGGCACTCCTACCTCTCAAACTCATGGCTAGCCGATCCATTTGACATTTGAAGATTGGTGAGTCCTTATGATCTGAGGACCGAGACACTTTTATAGCTTTATGTCATTTTAGTTTTCAGACTTTGTACATGGTGTATGAGTTACATCCCAACCACTTCTTTTTATGTAGTAGATGACTTATTGAGACTTATGTTAGACTTCCTCTTTGTCAACCTCTTTTCTGATATAAGACTTTGTTTTGCAATCTTCATTTCTATTATCTTGTATGATGTCTAAGTGACTTGTGTAGGGCCTTTCGGGGTTCTATACACCATGTTACGCCTAGGGTATACTTTGGGTCGTGACAGACTTGATGCATTAAGTCGGTTGTCTATGAATAATATTGCATATGGTGTGGATTGTAAGAAAGAGTTAGTTTGTGATGTTCAAGACTAGCTCATCTAGGTGTTAGGTTGGTTAATTCAAGTGAGGGTGATATTATTGTTCAAAATGGTTTATAATTATCGTATGTATCAGATATGAAAACTAAGCAAGGTCTTGATCCGATTTCAGTAAAGTTGAAGGAACCAGTGCTTAAAAAGTCCATTGAGGCTTTCCCCTACAGGGGAGATGGTGTGATTCGATATCAAGGCCATTTATGTGTTTCCAATATTGATGACTTTGAGAGAGAAAATTTTATCGGAAGCCCATAATTCTCAGTATAAAATTCACCCGGGAGCCACCAAGATATACCGTGACTTGCAGAAAGTCTATAGGTGGAATGGGATGAAGAAAGACATTGCGGAATTTGTGGCTGAGTGTCCTAATTGTCAACAATTAAAAGTTGAGCATCAAAATTCAGGAGGTTTGTCCCAATATATTTGCATTCCTACTTAGAAGTGAGAAGATGTGAATATGAACTTTATTGTGGGCTGACCCCGCACTCAGCGACAACATGAATTGATTTGGATTATAGTGGATTGTATGAAAATTTTGGCTCATTATCATTCCATCAAGTTTTCTTATTTAATGAAAGATTATGCTAAGTTTTATCTAAGCGAGATGGTTAGGTTGCATACAGTGTCCCTATCCATAATCTCCGATCGTGGTACCCGATTCACTTCTCAATTTTGAAGTTTTTTCAAAAAAGTCTTGGTACTCGTGTCAAGCTTAGTATGACCTTTCATCCTCAAACTGATGGGCAAGCGAATCGTACCATCCAAACTTTGAAATATATGTTGAGAGCTTGTATGATTGATTTCAAAGGTAATTGGGATGATCATTTGACTTGGATTGATTTTGCATAAAATAATAGCTATCATTCAAGTATTGATATGGCTCCATTTGAGGCTCTTTATGAGATAAGGTGTAAATCTCTCATAGGTTAGTTTGAAGCTGGTGAGGTTTCCTTGATAGGTCCCGAGTTGGTATATGAGGCTATGGAGAAGGTTTGTCTTATAAGAGAAAGGCTGAAAAAGGTTCAAAGTTGACTAAAGTCTATGCCGATGTTAGAAGAAGGGATCTTGAGTTTGTTGTTGATAACTGGGTTTACTTGAAAATGTCACCTATGAAGGGTTTCATGAGGTTTGGATAATAAGGAAGCTTAGTCCTTGATATGTAGGCCCATATCAGATTTTGAGGTGTATTAACGAAGTTCCTTATGAGCTTGATTTGCCTAATGATTTAGCATTGGTGCATTCGATTTTCCATGTGTCCTTATTAAAGAAATGTGTTGGAGATCTGACATCTATTCTACCATTAGAGAGTCTTGGAATAAAGGAAAGTCTTTCTTATGAAGAGGTTCCAGTTGAGATTTTAGACCGACAAGTTTAAAAGTTGAGGAGCAAAGAAGTTGCATCCATAAAAGTGTTGTGGAGGAATCATATAGTTGAGGGTGCTACTTGGGAGGTCGAGACCGATATGATGTACCGATACCCTCATCTCTTTACCTCCATTCCTACTCTAGCTTGAGGGATTTAGCTCCTCATAGTTCATCTTTTTGGTTAAATGTGTCTTAGCCATTCTCCAGTTTCCTCATGCATACAACAACAACAACCCAGTACATGTGTCTTAGCCATTCTCCAATTTCCTCATGCATGCTCATGAAAAATTTGATTTTTGAGAAAATAATTTAGCTTGAAAGATTGCTTCACAATTATATGCATTTGAGTACGATTTATATATATGCCTTATGAAATGATGTTTTGAATATGTTTTAGCTTGGAATTGATATTCCTCCTTGGTTATGTGCATTTTGATGAAATTGCATTCGTGTTGGGTGGTTAGTTTCTGTCCTTCTCTTTTCATGCTAGATTGAGTTCCATTCGAGGACAAATATTCTCAAGCAGGAGATATTGTAACACCTCGGACTTGGAAAAAGGTAAAAGTGAGTTAACAGGCAAGTCCAAAGGGACCATGGACCCTTCACAGAACCCTAAATGGTTTGTTTAGGGCACCACGACTGGTTTAGGGGAGGTGCTTTACTCGTCAGGGCTGCTAAAAATTTGGGGTCACCTGGATGGGATCCTAAACGGCCAGTGAACATATGTATGGCCCGTTTAAGGGTCCATCTAGGGTCACCTGTCAACTTTTAAGTTTGGTACCTAAGCTTTGCCGTTTTAACCCTTATTTCAAGACCTATATAACTTAATTAAGTCTTAAAACTACCCATTCTAAATCATTCACCATATTCCTAAATTTTCCTCCAACATCACCCCCCCCCCCCCCCCCCCCAAAATCCTCTCAAAGGCTAAGGAAGAAGAAGCTAGGGTTTCGTTTCAAGATATCCAATTCATGATAGTTTTTGGGCATTGACCACTAATATGTTAGTATTCACCTATAGATTCCTTTCCTCCATAGGGTTCCTCGAGGATTTCTTAATTTTAAAAGTTAGATTCTCAATCCAAAGTTAGGATTTTATTCAATCTTCATGGGTTCTTTTCAATTATAATTCAATTGATTGTTTTATCTTTTTATGCATGAATTGAAGTAGTTACATGATTTTGAGTTCAATTCATATGAATCCATGCATGATCCATGATTTTAAGACAATGAACACATCATGAAGCTTATGAACTATGAAAGGTGAATTTACAAAGATATGCATGTTTTTATGAAGTTGATGTAAATGATTTGAGGTGCTTTGAGAGTAAAGTATTAATGTTGTTGTGAAAGGTTTTCTCACATACTACTAAGAACATGATTGTTAAAGGTTTTCTCACAATAAGGATTCATAAGGTTGAAAGGTTTTTTCACCTAAGATGAATCAAGTTAAGTAGCTATTCTAAATGACTTTAGCTTGGATTGGTTGTTTAATTGTGACCTTCCAGGGATGGTGAAATGTATATGATTAATCATTATTCCGTGGGATTTTTTCTTAGCACCGAGAGGATATTGAGATGGAGGCTTTCCTGTTAGTAGAGATCGGATTTCTAGTAGCAATCTCCGTCCCATAACTATGTGCTACCATAGGATTTGTCTCAAATAGACACTAGCTAGTGGATCCACTTTACCTCAAACTCATGGTTCTTACCTTGGCAAGTAAGGACACCCCTTTTCGGCATGGGACAGACATTGAAATCCATGTTATATCTCAAATGGTCTATGTCGGTTATATGGTAAACTTTTCACAATAATGAACTAAGGTTACTTTTAAAGTATCTCACAAGTGTTTTGAAGATGTTAAGATTGCATTTGACCATGATTATAATATTAAAGTCTATATTACTCACCAATAGGGGAAAAGAGCAAATATATCCCTTAATTTTGCATTTAAAATAAATATACATTTCATTAAAAAAAGGAATGTATTCACCGTTTACAAACGATGTATATTTTCTTTTTTGATAAATCATAATAAATTATCATTGATGGCCAAATATTTAGACCTATAGAGCACTTTAGGTAGATGAGCCACCTTCCATGAAGGTTACCCTTTCCTCTAAAGCCTCAAACAAAGACAAATCTAGTTACAAAATATTTGAACCAAGTATC
>WBID01032354.1:0-10099 GCA_009849685.1 Solanum x juzepczukii
AATTACCTAAACATCCTCAACTAAGGCAGACCGTTAGGGACCACACCTAATTTAACGGGTCGTAAGGGGCGCCACGGCTCCTGGTGTGCCCGTGGTCCCTTGACGAGTTTACCTCTCAACCTTCACAAGCCCTCAAGGCCTAAGGGAGGACCACGAGACCTCCCACGATCCGTGGTCAAGACGGTCATGGTCGTGGTCTTGAGGCAGTGGCTTGTCCAAGCTGCCTTGCTTCTCCTTGAGGCCAAGTGATCTTGATTACCACTTTGACAAACCGTCTGGGGAACCACAGCTCGTGGTGGTGCCCGTGGTCTTTGGGGTAGTAGCTCCCTCAACTTCTTCCAACTCTCACCAAGCTAAGGCAACGCCACGAGGCCTCCCATGGCCTGTGGTCATGACCATAAACCGTTAAGGGGCTCGCGAAGGGGTGCCTTGGCTTGGCACCAAACTTGGGCACACTGCCTTGCCACCACGGGTGGCACTACGGCTCGTGGTGGGCACCACGGATCGTGGTGGCCATCACAGGTCATGAAGAACCTCGTGGTCTAGGTTGGCAGTAGATAGGCCTAGTTTTAGGTAGCCTAGGTTCCCAAACCATGGCCTACACCCACAACCTTAGCCCTTGCCCTCAACTCTTGACGTTAAACCCCACGTTTAAGCTCTAGTTTAACCTATCATTTTTTTGGGTCGTTACACCTTCCCATATGTGGTAGGAAGTTTGGTTGCCTTTGCCCTGGATGCAGCTGCATCCTCGTTGATTGTGATACCCTTTGCCCTTTAGCGGGGCAGCATGTCGTGGCCTGCTACCTTTGGTCTAGCCATATCTGCAAAATATATCAAAAAGAGTTCGAAACAATTCAAGAAAAATCACAGAAATCATATTGCAGACAGACTCGCCGAACCGATCAGGGAGTCACTGAATCACTTTGGCGAGGTAAATCGGACTCGCCAAAAGGATTGGCTTCAAAAATATGCAGAAAATGCTATGTTGGCAATGGGAGGAGACTTTTGGCAAATCGGCGACAACAATCTAGCCCGGCGAAAGTTACTGTGTATTTTAGGGGTTAGGGGCGCAAAAAGGGAGATGAAAGAAGACTTTTGAGTCATCCGAGTGCACTCGGTGAATTCAGGATTCTCGCCGAAAGTTAGAGAACCAAAAGCATCAAAAACCAAGAAATTAAAGGCGATGAAAGGGGGTTTCGATGAACCACTGAGTGGTTCAGTGAGCTCGACCCAACTCGCCAAACTGCCCAACGTGCCTACTTTCTACCCCGACTTCCAAAATCAACCCCGGAGCCTCCAAAAACAAAATCAAAGCATACACATACTGAATTAGATTCAGACCCACAAAACCCATGCCACCGAGGTACTCAGATTTCCCCTGGTTTGGCTAAAATTGGCCATTTTGATGACTTAAGCCCTTAAGAATGACGCCAAACGCTCCATCATTGGGTAAAACACGTCATTTAGCACAAATTGGGTTACTCAGACTTCACCCGACTAGACCCAACAACAATTAAGCACAACCCAACAATTTATGATCAATTTTAAGGCACAAATTTTGGGAAATCAACAACTTAGGCATGATATCAAATTTAAAACAGGCAAACAAGCATACTTATACGAATTCAGAGAGGCCTAGCACACATCATTAAGATCAATACAATTTACAAATGAGTATAACTGCTAAATACAAGTTTGGGGTTCGGAAAACCAACTTTTAATGCCGAATATGAGAATTGATATGCTAGGCGGCAAAGTGTTCCAACTCCAAACACAGGATCAACGACCAAAAATCAAGGAAATAAGCGAATATAGGAAATATAGATTGCGGGTGTGATTATAGGAAGTTAAAAAGTGAGGGAATGTGAAAGAGTTTGAAATTTAAACCTCTGGCCTTTTCAAAACCATCCAGTTCTTGCCCTTTCGGCAACATTAATTTTCATCGCCGAACCACTTGGCGACACGTCGAGTGGGTACTTACCTCGCCGATTTTTACTGGACCTCCAGTTAATGTGGGGGTCCAAATGACGGGTTAATATCGCCGACCCACTCGGCAAGCCACCCTTTAGTTACTTTCATCGCCTTTTTGCCTTGGCATTCAACATCCTCGATTTCTGTAACTTTAGGCTATCCACTACTACATCACGAAACTACTCGGCGATTCGCCGACTGCTCCTTTCCATCGCCAACTTGATTTCTTCCCTCAGGGCTTGGCACACTGGAACTTTAAGCGGTCAAATGGTCATTCGGTGACTCACCAAGTGGACTTGGCGATCACTAGGTTTGTGTTTCTTTATTCTTTCATCTTGCTTTGTTCCTTTTTGCAAATCAGTGTCCTTGCTTTGTTCCTCAATCCATATACCTGAAAATCAAGGGTTTTACATCAGTTGTTGGCACAAAGTAAGCATTTGAGGACACTAAATATATATAAATAAAGCCCTAAATGAGTCCAAATCTCGGACACATCACCGCTCTGAATGGTACTTCAGACTCATCAACAAGTGCAAGTGAGGTGGAATATAACCTGGAACTGAGTCAATGGGCAGCTCAAAATGATACCTCAAACTTATCAACAATGTTCTAAAGAGAAAAATGTAGCCCGAAACTGTCTGAACGGGCAGCCCAGAATGGTACGTCGGACATATCAATACAAAAGTATCCCAATATGAATGGACATTCATACAATAAAGTATGATTGTTATTTACGTCATAAAAACCCTAAAAATGCCATAATTTTGGTAAAAAAGTTTATCTTTAAAATAGATAGTGGCCCGCCCCTTTGGGGGTCAACAAGATGCCACTAAGTAAAAATCATTCCTCTTATCTCATTATACCATTTCTAAGGCTTTCCAAAAGTAACAATAAAATACAAGTTAAAATATTAGAAGAAAACTCAATCAGAAACAACATATCAATCACACATTCATGTAATAATCAACATACCCCAAATGTACTAACCTGGAATTTCAACTAGTCTAAGCTCACGACTACGGGCCCAACAATTAATAACAATTCAAATTTAAAAGCTCAAACTCACTACATAAGCACACAAATAAAGCTCAACTCAGAAGCACGTGACAAAAGAAGTTTCACACGACTGAAGAGTAATTTCTAAGGATACTAATGACACCAAAATCAAGGATCAAACTAAACTATGGTTTTCAACCTAAAAACTACACTAAGGAACCCAAAGATGACCATAGATTGAAAAAAGGATAATGTAGGATGCAACTAGTCCTAAAAATCCAACCTCACCATGAGGTCCCACACTACTCAAGGATCTTGTTTCCCCGAAATAGGCACAATCTGAACAATAATCAAGTAAAAATAATTTCACCATCATTCAAGCTCAAAAGAAAAAATTGGAGAATTGAAAGAGAAAATAGATGGGAATTACAAAGATAAACATAATAGTTATTGACTACACAACGTGCCCACACAATCCAATAATCTTCACAAAAAATTCCAAGAGAAGCTCTCTATATCGGCCAAAGACATTAGTCTTTTAAAAAAATGCATAATGAAAAACTGGCTGATCTTTTAAATAACTGCGAGGATATTATCTCTCCATGATCACGGAGCCTTTTCCGTGAACAAGGAGGTCAGAGCACTGACCCTTCAGGAATGCGGAAGGAGGCCTACAATTGTGGAGGTCAATACTTACACAACTCGCAAACGAGGAGCTCATTACACGAACGTAGAGGACACCGTAGTTGCACTCTGTGAACATCGGTTATTCATCAATCCTTTAATGCGGCCAAGGGCCCGCGACCATGGAAAAGCGAATAGTGTTACACCAACAACACTGCATCGGCAATATATAAAATTCAGTAATTCCCTCGATGGGGGATCAAAATTAGTTGGAAAACCCATGAATGCAAATGAACTATGCTACCCAATCGAAATTCACATTTTAGACTTAACGGAATTGATGAAACCACCAATGGAGATCGTCTCATCAGAATGTGGACCCAAGTCAACACTTGTAAGGGAAACACAAAACAAAAGGACAAATACCACAAAATCATTGCAAACATGTCATGCCCTGAGGCTACCGCTAGACACAACACGGTGCTTAGTGTCACAAGTTCAATTAAAACATGCATTGTGTGGATTCTAAAAAAACAGTTTAATATCCTAAACGGGGAAAAGCCCAACATGTCTGAATGTATAAAATATATAAAGAGTATAGTGATGACTGAAAATAATACTTACAACTCAAGCTGAATCTACTCTATATCTGAAAGCCTTTAAGTGATTTGATTTGTTGGGACATGCCCCCAACTAACTTTAACAAGACTGAAACTGAAAAGGGAATACTAAAAAGTAAAACATGTCTATCGTCCTCGAACTATGAGGATTCACCACTAAAGCTGTTATGTACGATCTGGATCCTGAACGCCTGAACCTATATCATACAATGATGTAGCGCAAAAAGTATGCGTCATTATTTTTCATGTGCTGATCATGTGAGATATATGCTAGCTGAACAATATAAACTAAACAAGGAAATAGATATACTGAAGCATAATTGAAAACTGAGTTGGATGCAATGACCAAGTACTAATCATGAAGATATAACATGCTCAACTTGAATACTTAAATAAATACAGAATACATAGTCAATGAAACTTGAATATGACAGTGGGTGATAGTATTAACCAACAAAAACTAGGTGAGCTAAACGTGGTGTCTAATGTGTATACCCCATCGAGAAGACCCAACATACCTTGCAAGGGTATAAAGGCATGAATGTGGTGTGATCACAAAAATTGATGCCCAACAGAGGAGACTTATAAACCTATGAGGGCACGTAGTTCTGGGACTTGAGGGTACGTTGAACCCTCGTCCAACTCTGTGCTAAGCTTACTCCCAATTGAATATAAAGCTAAGAATGCATCTGTAATGCTGAATAGCTCAAAATACTGATAATTATCTTAAAATGCATCATATATATATTGAAAGGCATGTCATTCAAATTCTAAAGAATGATTGTTTGACTAATCTTCCTAGCAAGTATAATTTATGAAATACAGATAATTAACACAAGCTAGGGTTTCAGAGTTGTATACATGCGACTATACTAATTCTCCAAGAAACAAGTATTAAACATCATAGAAACTATAGCAGCTTAATCCCAATGGATCCCTATGATTTAGGAACCCTAGGTCTAAACGAACTTATACCTCGGACATATTAGTACAAAAGTATCCCAATATGAATGGACATTCATACAATCAAGTATGATTGTTATTTATGTCATAAAAACCCGAAAAAGCCATATTTTCGGTAAAAAAATTTATCTTTAAAATAGACAGTGGCTCGCCCCTTTGGGGGTCAAGAAGAAGCCATCAGTATAAATCATTCTTCTTATCTCATTATACCCTTTCTAAGGCTTTCCAAAAGTAACAATAATATGCAAGTTAAAATATTAGAAGAAAACTCAATCACTCAATCAGAAACAACATATCAATCACAAATTCGGGTAAAACTCAACAAACCACAAATGTACTAGCCTGTAATTTCAACTAGTCCAAGTTCACGACCTCATGCCCAACAATCAATAACAATTCAAATTTAAAGGCTCAAACTTACAATATAAGAATACAAATAAAGCACCAACAAGAAGCACGTGACAAAATAGGTTTCACACCACCGAAGAGCAATTTCTAAGGATACTAATGACACCAAGATCAAAGATCAAACTAAACTATGGTTTTCAACCAAAAGACTATATTAAGCAACCCAAAGATGATCATAAATTGACCAATGATAATGTAAGGATGTAACTAATCCTAAAAATCCAACCTAACAATCGATACTACTCGATAAATTGTTTAACTAACTCAAACAAGCCAAAAAGAAGTTAAATTGTAACCTATCTCATCATTAAAACTGAACCCAAACCTCTACTTCAGAGCATTTTCCTTACGAAGGGCCTCTGGAAGATGCCACACTATCAATAACATGAAAAGATCACCAAAACAAGCAAAATAATACACATGTCAATATAGTAGTTAAAATAAATTAATACACAACCTAAAAATATAAATGTGGGACCCACACACAGAATCATAAAATTGACTTTGCCATGAGGTCCCACACAACTCAAGGAACTTTATTCCCCGAAACGGGCACAATCTGAGCAATAATCAAGTAAAAACAATCTCATAGTTATTCAAGGTGAAAAGAAAAAAAATGGAGAATTGTAGGAGAAAATAGATGGGAATTACATAGATAAATGGAATAGTTATTGCTCGCATAGCGTGCCCACAATATTCCCCAACACAATGAAATAATGTCCACAAAAAACTCCAAGAGAAGCTCACTATATTGGCCAAAGACTTTAGTCTTTCAAGAAAGTGCATAATGAAAAACGGGATGATCTTTTAAATAACTGCAAGGATAATATCTCGCTACGATCACATAGTCTTTTCCGTGAACAAGGAGGTCATACCACTGACCCTTCACTAATGCAGAAGGAGGCCTACAATTGTCGAGGTCATACCACTGACCCTTCACTAATGCAGAAGGAGGCCTACAATTGAAGAGCTCCTTATACGAATGTAGAGGCCACCGTAGTTACACTTTCTGAACATGAAGGGCAGGTTATGCATCAATCCTCTAATGCGGCAAGGGCCCTGCGAACATTGAAAAGCGAATAGTGCTACACCAACATCACTGCATCAACAATATACCAAATTTAGGAATTCCTTCAACGGGGGATCAAAATTAATTCAAAACCTATGAACTCAAACGAACTATGCTACCCAATAATAATTCACATTGATGACTTAATGAAATTGATGAAACCACCAATAGAGATCATCTCATCAGAATGTTGACCTATGTCAACACTTGTAAGGTAGCACAACAAATTATAATTGCCACAAAATCACTGCCAACATGTCACGCTTTGAGGCTACTCCTAGACACAAAATGGTGCTTAGTGTCACAATTGACTTGAAGCTAACCATGGCATGACATATCTATACAAGTTAAATTAAAACATGCACTATGCAGAATCTAAAAAAATAGTTTAATATCCTAAATGGGAAAAATCCCAACATGCCTGAATGTATAAAATATATGAAGAGTATAGTGATGATTGAAAATATGACTTACACCTCAAGTTGAATCTACTATATTTCTAAAAGCCTCTAACTAATCTGAGTTGTTGGGACATGCCCCCAGCTAATTCTAATAGGATTGAAACTAAAAAGTGAATTTTGAAAAGTAAAGCATGTCTATCGTCCTCGAACTATGAGGACTCACTGATACGCTCAAATTATACCTCCCTAAAGAATTATAAGCAATCGTTGTCAAATAAAGAACTCAACTTGTAGGTTGGGGTCGATCCCACGAGGAATATGGTTTAGACTTAAACTTAACTCACTATTATCTCTGTTTAGTCAAACTATTTCCGAGAAAAGTAAACAGAGGGGGATTTTGTAAGTAAGTAACAGATTTGAATGCTTAAGTAACAAGTTAACAAAATCAAACTTTGATTTATCAATATGAGAAGGAAACTAGGGTATATGTGTTCCCCACAAGCTCTTAACGCAGTAATCCTAATAATAGTAATCTTTCGTAGTGTTTTACTTGCAAAGTTGGTAAGTTAGGTATCACTAAATGATTGGTCCTCCAAGTAGGGAATGTCACCATGCAACTAGGACCCTTACCTTTACCTCATATTAGTTGTCATATCAATGTAGTTTAGTTTTCACCCTCACTCCAATTGACATCAAACTATTAGATAGCATCCACTAAATCTATGTCATTTAATCCTTTTCTTATTCATTACCTCCTTGGTCCGGCAAGTAGGAATGAGGCAAGTTCTAATGTTGCGCACCGCTAGAAAGACTTCTAAACGAAAGGATTAACAATACATGCATAAACACTATTCATGAATTACTTAATTATTATTCATACATTGTTAATTGCTCATGGTTGTTATGGATTTAGCTACTCATGCTTGAGAGTTCACAATTCATAATTAGGTTAAAAGAATTCATAAACTTACAGTTAGAATAGATGAAAACCCAAATCTTGAATTGAAATTCAAAGTGAAAATTGTATCAAACGAAATCCGGAAATTTAATAGCTAAAAGTTTGCAACTTAATTCCCAAAGAACAAAAACTAGAAGTTTACAATAATGTCTAACCCACAAAAACAAGGATTACAACTCCTATTTATAGAAAACAAATCCTAACTTAAACATGAAAAGTAATAAGAAAATAAAACTGCTCAGATGCGGCTTCTGTCAACGGCACAACCTACGGACCGTGGGTCGACCTACGGACAGTGGGTCGACCTACGGACAGTGGGTCAACCTACGGTCCGTCGATATCTCTGTGGTTCCACACTTGGTCAGACTTCCTTGATCTTCCACCTACGCTTGCCCACCTACGGTCCGTTGATTGGACTACGGTCCATCCTGTCAGTCCGTGGTCTTGAGTACTGAAACTCAATTTCCAGACCAGGACCTACGATTGCCCATCCACGACCCGTCATTAGACCTACGGACTGTGGTTGGCTCCGTTGGTAGCTACTTCTGCACTTTTTCAACTCTCATCTCCATCAACCACATTCAAGCCTATTTCCTGCAAAAATTACACACAAAACATTATTTTTAATATAAATTAGCCGAAGACACACACAAACTCTAAGTGAAACGTATCAAAAATATCGTAAACTCACGATATATCAACACCCTCAACTTAAACTTGTTGTTTCTCCTCAAGCAACTCACTAAAACTCTAAACGACACATATGTAGAAGCAAACATACAAACTCAAACAATCACATGGCTTTCACAATCAATTTCATCACTTAGTGCAAATCTTTCATCTATACTCAACAAGATAACTCATGCGGATCAAGATATGACATAGATTGACCAATAGAAACCACAACATACACTTTTCACAATCACCAAGGTACCAACTCTCCAACAATGTAACTATTGCCCTCACTTCAAAAGAAATCCTTTTTTCACACAATAGATCTGATTTTCAAATTTAAGGATTCATTCAACACTCACGCTAAGATTTGACGTCAAGTACAATTAGTGCTCAATACCATAGGCTTGCCCTTATTTTCTATGCATAGACTCTCCAAACTAGTCACTAGGATCACTATAGGACACTAAATCATTATGAATAAAACCCTAAATGAGTCCAAATCTCGGACTCATCATGAGGAAAACTAAGTTACATAGGCAATATGTGAATTTTTACCATCTCGTTGTGACTAGCCAGTTGTCGAATGAGTCTCTTGTGATGAGCATTGCACGCTAGCTAGTAAGTGTGGAGTCTTATTTGATTTTGGTACCAATGCCTTGTGTGATAAGATTACATTGAACATTGTGTTTGATGACACCTAGAATTAGCCCCGTTGGTCCGGTTGATTGAGTGATGCAAGCACCAAAAGCTTAAAAACTGAATAAAATTCATGAAACTCAAATACAAAGTTTTAACTCAAATGATTTACTCTGAATATAAATAGAATATTCAACTAGCCAATAATAGGCAACTTAAGTCTTTAAAACATCTATATATGTATATATAAAGGAGAACCATAGAGAAGGTGATGTGGCACCTCTCTATGGCCTCCATTCCCATTTATATTATTTTCTTCTTTTTTTGATTTTTTTTTCTTCATTTTCTCAATAAATAATTGTTTATTAATTTAAAAATTCAATCATATTTACTATTCTAATTATGTCTAATAAGTCACAAAAAACCTCCATCTATTTATCTTCTCTACTTAAATAATATGCCTCTTCAACTTCTTTCTAACTATTGTTATGATTTACCCAATCTATAAATAACAATCATCTTTAGAGATGTTAAATGTCCATTTCCATTTTTTCATTCTTTCTTTTTCTTTCATCTTTCATGTACTTAATAATGTCATGATATGGTCTTCACTTTGGTAAAAATCATATATATATTCTTCAAAAATTCATCATAGAGATGTTCACATTAGTTTGGTACAACTTCATCAAAATGAAGAAGAAAACTTAATTATCTTGGAAGATTCATCAAAAGAGATGGTCATATTAGTATAAAAGTTTGAATGGTTTCCAAATATTTT
>WBID01032355.1:0-15022 GCA_009849685.1 Solanum x juzepczukii
TTTGAATCCCGCTTTGACCTTACTTGTGTCTAAATTATATCATTTTATATTGGTTTTTACTTTTCCTTCTCAATCAGCCTATGATACATGCTGAGTAACTATTGTTTTGGTATTCATGCTATACTCATCATCTATTTTGTGATGCTATTCAAAGCACTAGCTATCAATGTTGATCGTTTGAGCTTGTTGCAACTTTGATCAAAGGCGAGGGTAAGCACTTGGCATCCTGAACTTACCTGTATCTTCAAAATTTTGTTAGCTAATCTTTTGCTTTTGAGACAAGCTTGTATTTTGGGTCAACTTTTGGGACCTTTACTCATTTTTAGACAACTTTTTACTAGTGACTTCTAGATTCTATGAGGGATCTACTCTATACATCTTTTGGTTGCTTCCATCTGTTGTTCTATTTCTATTTTTAATTTACTCCTTTGTATATCTCTTACTTGATGTTCTAGGTAAGGGTATGCTTACCCACTGGTGGGTATAGTAGGTGCCATCATGACTCGAGGAATCATGTCATAAATAATTTCGTATCAGAGCCAAGTTCATCGATCTCACTTGTACAAAGCTAATACCTAGTAGTGTATTATGGAATAGTGCAGATACGTCCCTAGCCTATCTTTGGGAAGCTACAGGGTATCATTAGGAATATTCTCTCTTTTGTATCGCTTTTGTGTAGCGTGTGTAGTATTGGTTAAATGAAATCTCACTTTTTTACTCTTTTGTAGGATGGCTCGTACGTGTCACACGGCAGCCAAGGGTAGGGGTAAATCGCTCAAGAAAGTCAAGACTGCAGTACCAACCCTAGATAGAGAGATCTGGAGCCTGCAGTGGACCCTCCAGCAACATATGCTCTTGATAAGCTAGTGGGGTCGGGGCCAGCCCAGCTACCACCCGGACTAACTATGCCTACCGAGTTTACACAAGAATCACTCAATTCTTGAAAGTTCCAGGGGGTATGCACCAGGCTCCAGCTGCCGCTATAGTTTCACCAGCTCCACAAGGTCAGCCTACAACTGAGGCACCGTAGGTCAAGGTACCATATGGGGGTGCCCTATCCATGTTTACGGTTGGAGCTATGCCACTTGGGGAGCAGAAGTTGCTCGATGTATTTTTGAGACTTTCAACTCTGAGGTTTGATGGGGTTGTGGGAGAAGATGCCCACGAGTTTCTTACTACTTACTGAGAGTGGCTATTCACTCCAAATTTTATGGAGTCAAGAGAAGACATTTTCACAACTTATTAGCTAGATGGACCAACCAAATAGTGGTGGAATTCTTATCTTGAGACTAGACCAGATGGGCCTCCTCCAGTGTCCTGGTCTGGGTTTTCTATGGTCTTCTTGGTTAGGGTCATCCTTAGTACCGTTACAGATCGGTTGTGGGATTAGTTCTCCTGGTTGGAGCAGGGCTCCATGACTGTATCTAAGTATGAGGTGAGGTTTCACAAGCTCTCCCACTATGCCACTATGATCCTACCTAATGAGGAGGAAAGAGTTTGGTACTTTGTCAAAGGGTTTAGATTTTAGCTGCAGATTGAGACACAATCTATGGTCTCTGTGAGCCATTGTTAAACAGCTCCATCATGAGACTATGGGGGCAACTACAAGAGAGCTAGGCATGTGGGCAGTTATATCAGGTCCCATTTTAAGCCTAGAGACTCCTATAATAGGTCTCAACAGCGCATTCAGCAGGGCCATTCCAACTGGCATGTTCAGGCCTCACTACAGGCTTCAATGGGCGAATGGTATAGTCATAGTGATGTTGGCTTGAGTCAGAGTCGAGATGGTTCCTAGTAAGGTGTTGTATTTTGTGATAGACATTACTTTGTGGGTCAATCTGCACAGAGTTGTTACAATTGTGGGGGACTTTGTTCATTGGTTCAGAGATTTTCCTTTGTGTCTATGAATTTCTCTAGCTCTATATATAACTCTACTAAATCCACCAGTAGCACCTCCAGTTAGAGGTAGAGGCTAGGGTAAGGACCATCGTGGTGGTCATCAGTGTATTTCAGGTGGTCCCTGAAGAGGCGGGTCAGGTGTAGGACAGATACCTTAGGTGTAGGCGGAGAGACTCACTTGTATGCAGCTCCAGCAAGGGCGAAGGCTAAGGCATCAGACGATGTGATCACATGTATGATTCTCTTATGACTATATCCCGCCTCAACTTTATTTGTTCCAGATTCTACCTTTTCTTATGTGTTTATATATTTTTCTTCTCATTTGAGTATGAGTTCGGAGCTAGTGGTAGTTTCGTTGCGTGTGTTGACCCCCGTGGGTGAGTTTTTATTAGTGGATCAGGTGTTTGATCTTATTTGGTGTCTATCCAGGGGAATGACATCCAGGTTGACCTTATTTTGCTTGATATTTTAGACCTTGATACTATTGTGGGCATGGACTAGTTATCCTATTAACGTGTGATCTTAGATTGCTTCTTTAAAAATATTACCTTAGTCATGCCTGGTATCCCCCAGTTGTGTGGTAGGGATCTTATAGTAGCACAACGGTTGGAGTTATTTCATTTATTCAGGCTTGGAGGCTAGCAGATTCTTATCCTACTTGTCATAGTGTGAGATGTGAGTAGGGAGGTTCCTTTAGTTGAGTCGGATCCTTTTGTCCGTAAGGATGTGGATGTGTTTTCTACCGACCTACCTGGCCTACCACCAGAGTGTGATATCAACTTTCCTATTGACCTTAAGTTTGGTACTCATCCTATTTTTGTTCCTCCTTATCAAATAGCCCCCGCAGAGCTCAAGGAGCTCAGTGTTCAGCTTCAACATCTCTTGGGTAATGGATTAATTAGGCCTAGTGTATCTCTTTGGGGTGTCCCCATTCTGTTTGCAAGGAAGAAGGATAATACGATGTAGATGTGTATTGATTACAGTTGTCACACCCCGAACTACCTCCGAGATGCGGACATGGGACCTAGGATCACAAATGATCCCAAGCTAAACCTGCTGGCATGATCACGAGCATACTGAAGATAATAAACTGATGCGGAAGCTAAATCATAAATAAAATGAATAGATGGGGAACACCCATATACTATAACTAAGATAAATGAAAACTGATGAGTTTAATACAAAGAAGATATTAACTCAATACTAAGCTGAATCTAACTATGTCTGAAAATTGCCTCTAACTAACTAGAAATGCTGGGACAAGACCCAGCTAAGTCTAACAAAACTGAAACTAAAGGATTAAAAATACTGAAAAGAAACTCACGACTATAGTTCTCGGAGAATGAGGATTCACCACTGTTTTTGCTGAACAGGAGATCGGGAACCGATGTAAGCATGATCTGGATGCTGAGAACCTGAAACTACATCACGAGAAGATGTAGCGCAGAGTATGCGTCAGTACTTGAAAGGTACTGAGCATGTAGGATAGAATAAAGCTGAAATAACATTTAACTGAACAAAGGAAATAAGCAATGATATAATCTGAACATGATATAACTACTGAATACTGAGCTAACTGAATGCAATGACCAATTTATAACATACTGAGACTGAATACTAAATATACTGATACATGATCAATGCAATAGAATCTGACTGAACTGTGGGAGCTAATAATAACCGATAATAAAACCACATGAGCTAAATGTGGAGTTCGATGTATACGCCCCATCGAGAGGACTCGCTATACCCTGCCAGAGGTATAGAGGCATGCTGGTGTGATCACTGAAATGATGCCCACAAAGGGGACTTACAACCTACGTGGCTAGTAGTTCTCGGACTATTTGGGTACGCTGAACCATAGCCCAACTCGGTATTATGCTACTCCCAATGGATTAAGTGATAAACATATTATGACTGAATTTTTGTAAGTTACTGGATAGCTCAAACTGGAAATGCAAACTGAGTATGTAACAATTAACTTATATTGATGCATTAATAACTGAGGCATGTATAACTGAATAACTGAAATATCTTACCTAGCATGTGTAATTCAAGAACTAAAAAAATACATAGCTGGGGTTCTGGAATTCATGCAATAAACTGAATACTAACATACTAATCTGATTTGGATCATTCTAACCGCTAAGAACCCAATAATTCTAACATTCAAGAAACCCTAGGTCTAGTCATAATAAGGGATTCAAGAAACTGACTGAAAACTAGGGACCTAATGGGTGAAAAGAACCCACTAGTTAAATCCCACATACCTGGTGACGAATTCCACGGAGAAATCTTTAGATTTTGGGGCTGGAACTGATGGAACCTTGATGCGTTCTTAAACTAGGGTTCTTGACTTCTCTTCTCCTCTTACACTCTAATTTTTCTAAGTTTTGATAAATGATTTGACTTAGATAAGTTCTAGTTATGTTTCTAGGCTTAAACTGACTAAAACCTCATAATTTAGGGTCTAAACGACGTAGCTTAGGGGTTAAACGAAATAGGAAAAGACCAAAAGACCCTTGACTTAACTACTGTCGGAGTGACCGACAGAGGGGACCTACGGGCCGTAGGTCAACATACGGTCCGTAGATTAGGGTCGTAGGTCAAGTCTACCCGACAGGGCTTGACTAAAATGACCATAACCATTTACTCGGAGGTTGGATTTTAGCAAACTCGTTGGCGTTGGAAAGAGAATTCAATTATATATCATATCATAGGTCATGGGAAACATAATTCCTTTTGTGATGGGAGTGATTACCATTTGAAGTTGACCCAATTAGCAATTTCCCCCTAATTGGCTGCTGGCCTTCACCAATGATCAGACCTACGGACAGTGGATCGAACGACGGTACGTGCTTGTCGGCCGTCGTTCGGGTCAGAGGCTTGGTAAAGGGGCCCTCGATCCATGGACAAAGACCACGGATCGTGGTTTGGCTTTGGACCGTGGGTCTGTCCGTGGGTCGAGACTTAGCCAATTTTCAGAGCTGGGTTTGGGGAGGGTTTGTAGTGGTGACCCACGGACCATCAGCACGGGCCGTGGTCTGACCTACGGTCTGTGTGTGGCAACCATTGTACCTGTAACTTCTGAAAATCTGAAATCTGGTCTGCTTTCAGATACGGGATGTTATATTATCTCTCTTAGGACCATTCATCCTAGAATGAAGACTAAACTGGCAGAGTATAGAGGGAAGAAGCTGCAATCCCTACCACTAAGTAATAGAAGCTGATTTCTTACTAAACTGAGTTCCAAGAACATGCAAATACACTGAAAATGCAAGGCTGACTGAAGGGAAAAATACTAAGATTGAATTAGCGCATGAATGACTGAAAAATTGAAGAAGAACTATTACCTCAAGCTGGAATTGAATCGGAAGGAAAGAGGTGAGGATACTTGGACTTCCTGGCTGCTTCTGCTTCCCAAGCAGCTCCCTCTACGGACTGACTCATCCACAAAACCTTGACTGAAGCGACTTCTTTGTTTCTCAACCTTCTAACCTGACGATCAAGAATCTCAACTGGTACATCCTCATACGAGAGACTATCTTTCACAGCCGCACCCTCTAATGGCACTACAGATGTTGGATCACCCACACACTTCTTCAATAGTGAAATGTGGAAGACTGGATGCAGTGCTGCCAAATCTGCTGGCAACTCTAACTTATAAGCCACTTTACCAATCCCTTTTGAGATCCGATAAGGGCCTACATATCTGGGACTGAGCTTCCCTTTCTTGCCAAACCTCATCACCCCCTTCATAGGTGACACCTTCAGGAAAACCCAATTATCAACTTGGAACTCCAGTTCCCTTCTCCTTACATCTGCATAAGACTTCTGGCGACTCTGGGTTATCTTAAGTCTATCTCTGATGAGTTGCACTTTCTTCATAGCATAATGGACTGAATTTGGCCCTATCAAGGCTGCATCACCTATTTCAAACCAGCCAACATGAAATCTACATCTACGCCCATACAATGCCTCATAAGGGGCCATCTGAATGCTAGAATGGTAACTATTATTGTAGGCGAACTCAATAAGAGGAAGGTGATCATCCCAACTCCCCTTGAAATTGATCACACAAGCTCTCAACATGTCCTCTAAGGTATGAATGGTACGCGCTGCTTGGCTATCTGTCCGCGGATGAAATGTTGTTTTAAGATTAACCTGAGTACCAAGACCTTTCTGAAAGGACTTCCAGAAATAAGAGGTAAACTGAGGACCTCTATCTGAAATGATACACAAAGGAATCCATGCAACCGTACTATCTCATTAATGTAAAGCTTTGCATAGTCCTCCGCCGAATCTATAGTCTTGACCGCCAAAAAGCGAGAAGACTTAGTAACTCTGTCAACTATCACCCAAATGGAGTCATATTGTCTGTGAGTACGAGGTAATCCTGTGATGAAGTCCATTTTGATCATTTCCCACTTCCAAGTAGGAATGTCAATCTCTTCAGTCATACCTCATGGTTTCTGATGTTCTACCTTGACTTGGTGGCAATTTGGGCACTTAGCCACAAAATTTGCTATATCTCTTTTCATACCATTCCACCAATCGACTTCCCACAGATCGCGATACATCTTAGTGGCACCTGGATGAATAGAATATCTGGAATTATGGGCTTCTGCAAGAATATGTTGTCTCAACTCGCCCACATTAGGAACACATAATCGACCCTGATAGCGAAGCACACCATCTCCCCCTTGGGAGAATACCTCAACTCTCTGTTGATGGACTGCACCCTTAAGTTCAAGTAATATCGGTTCACTGTCTTGCTTTTCCTTAACTTCCACTACTAAAGAAGATTTTTCCGCATTCTGAACCATTACACCACCATCTGATATGCTCATAAGATGAACTTCTAGGCGAGCAAGTTTGTGAACATCCCTTGCTAGCGCCTTTCTTTCTTCCTCAACATGTGCTACACTACCCATGGATAATCTGCTAAGAGCATCTCCTACTACATTTGCCTTACCTGGATGGTAATGCACGTTCATATCATAATCTTTGAGGAACTCAAGCCACCTTCTCTAGCAAAGATTCAACTCTTTCTAGGTGAATACATACCGGAGGCTCTTATGGTCTGTGAACACATATACATGAACACCATACAAGTAGTATCTCCAAATCTTTAGTGCAAATACCACTGTTTCAAGCTCGAGGTTATGAGTCAGATAATTCTTCTCATGTACCTTAAGCTGTCTAGAAGCATAAGCTATAACCTTACCTCGTTGAATCAACACACAACCTAGGATGACTCTGAATGCATCACAATATATCACATAACCATATGAACCCTCTGTTAGAGTCAAGACATGAGCTGTAGTCAACCTAGTTTTCAATTTTGCGAAGTTTTTCTCACAATCATCTGACCATCGAAACTTGACCATTTTTTGAGTCAACCTTGTCAATGGTGAGGCTATGGATGAAAATCCTTCCACGAACCTCCTGTAATAACCCACTAGACCTAAGAAACTTCTGATATTTGTAGGAAAGGTAGGTCTGGGCCATTATTTCACTGCTTCTATTTTTTGAGAATCCACTCGGATCCCTTCGTTGGATACTATATACCCAAGGAAAGCAACAAATTGTAACCAAAACTCACATACAAAAACTTATTCATCTGAGCCCTGGAATCAGCAACCAGGTAACAAGCATACCTAGAGAATTGGTTAAACTTGAGTCCATACTCTTGGATCGTCATGTTACCTTGTCTTAAGTTCATGAATTTCGGGCCCTTGCTTCTCTCAACTCTATCGAGAAAAACCTGTCCAAAAAGGTCTCACTAAAACAATCCCAAGTAATAGGGGTTGCATCTGTACCCTTGTTCTCATTTCACTGAGTATACCAGATATGAGCCACATCCTTAAGTTGGTAAAATGCTAACTCAACCCGATCATTCCCAGTTACCTGCATCACTTCAAAAATCTTCTTGACCTCATCAATGAAGTTTTGGAGATCTTCTCCAACCTGCGACCCTAAGAACTCTGGCGGATTCATCCTAACAAAGTCTCTCACCCTAGCTGCAGCTGACCCAACATTGACATTTTTCGAAATTGAAACCCGCTGATTGCTCTGGTTGGCCACACTCTGAGCCAACATTTGAATGACGTTCCTGAACTCTGCATTCGAGACTTCTTGATCAGGGATTGGAGGAGCTGCGTTTACGTTCCTAGGATTCGCATTCCTGGCGTTAGCTCTACGAGGAAGCATGATATGAAATGTAGAACGTCGAGTAAGAATGGGATTAGATCATACCTTTCGCACGATAAGAGTAACAAGAAAATGAATATTTTTCCTAAAATACTTTGTGGCCTCCCTCTCATTAGATGTGGTGCACTTCATACCCATAAAAAAGACTCTACTTACTGTGGCTTTTCAGGCATCCTAGGACACTTAAACCTAGTGCTCTGATACCAAGTTTGTCACACCCCGAACTACCCTCGAGACACGGATACGGGACCTTGGACCACAGGTGATCCCAAGCTAACCCTGTTGGCATGATCACGAGCATACAAAAGATAATAAACTGATGTGGAAGCTAAATCATAAATAAAATGAAAAGATGGGGAATACCCATATACTATAACTAAGATAAATGAAAACTAATGAGTTTAATACAAAGAAGATATTAACTCAATACTAAGCTGAATCTAACTATGTCTGAAAATATCTTCTAACTGACTAGAAATACTGGGACAGGCCCCAGCTAAGTCTAGCAAAACTGAAACTAAAGGACTAAAAATACTGAAAAGAAACTCATGGCTATTGTCCTCGGAAAATGAGAACACACCACTGATTCTGCTGAACTGGAGATTGGGAATCGATCTAAGCGTAATCTTGATGCTGAGAACCTGAACTTATATCACGTGAAGATATAGCGCAGAGTATGTGTCAGTACTTGAAAAGTACCGAACATGCAGGATCGAATAAAGCTGAAATAACATATAAATAAACAAAGCAAATAAGAAATGATATAATCTAAACATGATATAGCTACTGAATACTGAGCTAACTGACTGTAATTATCAATTTACAACATGCTGAGACTGAATACTAAATATACTGATACATGGTCAATGTAATAGAATCTGACTGAACTGTGGGGGAAACTAATAACCGATAATAAAACCACATGAGCTAAATGTGGAGTCCGATGTATACACCCCATTCAGAGGACCCAATATACCCTGCCAGAGGTATAGAGGCATGCTGGCGTGATCATAGAAATGAAGCCCACAGAAGGGACTTACAACCTACGTTGCTAGTAGTTCTCGGACTATTTGGTTACGCTGAACCCTAGTCCAACTCAGTATTATGCTACTCCCAATGGATTAAGTGATTAGCACATTATGACTGAATTTATGTAAGTTACTGGATAGCTCAAACTAGACATGCAAACTGAGTATGCAACAATTAACTGATATTGATGCATTAATAATTGAGGCATGTATAACTGAATAACTGAAATATCTTACCTAAGCATGTGTAATTCAAGAACTAAAGAAATACATAGCTGGGGTTCTGGAATTCATGTAACAAACTGAATATTAACATACTAATCTGATTTGGATCATTCTAACAGCTAAGAACCCAATAATTCTAACATTCAAGAAACCCTAGGTCTAGTCGTAATAAGGGAATCAAGAAACTGACTGAAAACTAGGGACCTAATGGGTGAAAGGAACCTACTAGTGAAATCCCACATACTTGGTGAAAAATTTCACGGAGAAATCTTTAGATTTCGGGGCTGGAACTGATGGAACCTTGTTGCGTTCCTGAACTAGGGTTCTTGACTTCTCTTCTCCTCTAACGCTCTAATTTTTCTAAGTTTTGATAAATGGTTTGACTTAGGTAAGTTCTACTTATGTTTCTAGGCTTAAACTGACTAAAACCACATAATTTAGGATCTAAATGACATAGCTTAGGGGTTAAACAAAATAGGAAAAGACCAAAAGACCCCTAACTTAATTGCTATCGGAGTGACCAACGGACGGGACCTATGGGCCGTAGGTCAACCTACGGTCCGTAGATTGGGGTCGTAGGTCAAGTCTGCCCGACAGGGCTTCACTAAAACGAGCATAACTTTTTACTCGGAGGTCGGATTTTAGCAAACTCAGTGGCGTTGGAAAGAGGATTCAATTATCTATCATATCCTAGGTCATGGGACATATAATTCCTTTTATTCTGGGATTTATGACCATTTGAAGTTGACCCAAAGCAATTTCCTCCTAATTGGCTGCTGGCCTTCACCAACGATCAGACCTACCGACCGTGGATCGAATGACGGTCTGTGATGGTTGGCCATCATTCGCATCAGAGGCTTGGTAAAGGGGCCCTCAATCCATGGACACAGACCACAGACCGTGGTCTGGCTTATGGACCGTGGGTTGAGACTTAGCCGATTTTCTGAGATGTGTTTGGGGAGGGTTTGCAGTGGTGAACCACGGACCACCAGCACAGGCCTTGGTCTGACCTACGATCCGTGGATGGCAACCGTGGGTTGCACCTGCAACTTCTTAAAATCTGAAATCTGGTCTGCTTGCAGATATGGGGTGTTACAATAGGCACCTAAATAAGGTGGCGGTAAAGAACCGTTCTCCCCATTTAATATTAATGATTTATTTGACCAGATTCAGGGTATCGTAGTGTTTTTGAAGATAGATTTGATATCCGATTACTATTAGTTGACGATTAGGGCAGTGGATATCCCTAAGACCGCATTTAGAAATCGTTATTCAGGAATCGTTATGGCCATTATATGTTCTTTGTGAAATCTTTTGGATTGACTAATTCCCTTACCACCTTTTTAGACACAATAACGTGGGTGTTCAGGCCTTATCTAGACTTGTTCGTCATAGTGTTCATTGATGATATTCTTGTATACTCACAAAGTAGGAGAGAGATTATGCAACATTTGAGAATTGGCTCTAGACTTTAAGAGATCACCGGATTTATGTCAAGTTCTCAAAGTGAAAATTTTGACTTGAGTCTGTAGCATTCTTGGGGCATTTAGTGTCCAAGGATGGCATGATGGTACATTCAATGAATATTGAGGCTATTCGTGATAGGGCTTGGCTACTACAGATGGTTTGTGGAGAATTCTCTGCCATGGCAGCACCTTTGACCCAGTTTACTCATTTTGATGTTCTTTTTGAGTGGTTTGAGGAGTGTGATTTGACTATTCAAAAGCTCGAGGAGTTTTTTTACTATCGCTTCTATATTGACTCGTCTAGCTGAGGGCGATAGATTTACGGTGTATTTGACACATCTGACGTTGGTTTGGGTTGTGTATTGTCACAATAAGGTCGTGTTATTTCTTATGCATCGAGGTTGCCTAAGTTGTATGAACACAACTACGCCACTCATGACTTGGAGTTGGCGATAGTAATTTTTGCACTTAAGATCTAGAGGCATTACATGTACAGAGTTTATTGCGAGATTTAGACTAATCAAATGAGTTTTTAGTACATTATGAGCCAAAGGGACCTTAATTTGAGGCAGCCGTAACACCTCAGAAATTAGACTTGGACTTTCAGTAGAAAACTCAAAAAAAATTGGTGAACCACGATAGGGTTCACGGACCGTGAAAGGAACCACGGTCCGTTGACCTGCCTGTGGTTCACACCCTCCCAAAAGTGGTGGACTAGGGACCCTTCACGGGCCATGGACCACCCCACGATCCATAGGAAAGCTCGTCTAAGCCATGCAGAACCAACCACACTCAGGCATCAGACCACGGAGCCCTCCACGGGTCGTGGTCTTGATGACGGGTTGTGGTCTTAATGACTGGCCGTGGTGGCGTCCGTCGTTCTGAGCCAGCAGACCCCAACCCAAGTGAACCACAGTGACCTTCATGGTTCGTGGTCCTTCACACGGGCCGTGGTAGGGCTCGTGGTTGGCCCTCCCTAGAACCAGTAGTCAATGGCCAGCAGACCACGACCAACTTCACGGGCCTGGTCTCTCTGACGGTCCGTGGTCCCTTTGACGGTCCGTGGTCCCTTTGACGGTCCGTAATCAAATTATCATGTTTTCTTGGAAAATTTCCTTAGGTCCTTGCAAGAAATTCAGAATCCTAGCTATGTAGATTCTCTTAGTTCACGAATTACACTTGCTAGGCCAATTAAACAAATAAACATGCTTCAGTATCGAATATTTCATTGTCAGTACTTAAATGTTTCATTCTCAGATTTGCATGTCAGAATATTAAGTTATCCAGTATTTCAGTTATGCTGTGTCATACACATTTCCAGTTAGGAGTAGGCTTAGCACCAAGTTGGACTAGGGTTCAGCATACCTTCATTGTCCCAGAACTACGTGCGCTTGTAGGTTTATAAGTCCCTTTTGTGGGCATCAGATTTAGTGGTCATGCCAGTCATGCCTTTATAACCCTGGAAAGGTATATTAGGTCCTCTCGATGGGGCGTATAAATCGGACTCCACGTTTAGCTCACGTGGTTTTATGTCGATTAATAGTAGCTCCCACAGTCAAACTCTAATGCATTCGATCAGATTTATAGTTATACTTCAGTATTCCGTCTCAATATGTTATGTTAATAATCAGTACTTGGTCATTGCATTCAGTTAAGTTCTTCAGTTATAGTTCAGCATTTACATCCTATTCAGATTATATCATTGCTCAATTATGCTTTGTTCAGCTTATATGATTGTTCAGCTATTCTCTATATCCAGCATGCTGAGTGCATTCCAAGTATTGAAGCATAGTCTGCGCTACATCGTTTCATGATGTAGGTTTAGGTGTTCAGTATCCAGATCACGCATAGATCAGTTCCCGATCCATATCTAGAATCTTCAGTGGTAAAGTCCTCATACTTCGAGGACAATAGACATGTTTTTCATATTCAATCTTTCATTTTAGTTTCAGTTTTCTAGAGTTAACTGGGGGCAATGTCCCATCAACTCTAGTCAGTAGAGGCTCTTTCAGACATAGTATTAGATTCACCTTTAGCTTTTGAGTGATTGTTCAGTATCACTAAACTCTTAGTAAGTTTTTATATATTCAGATCAGTATTGGGTATTCCCCATCTTTCAGTTATCTCATGTTTTAGCTTCCGCATAGTATCTCTTTATTTAGTTGTTTTAGTATGCTTATGCTATGCCAGCTTCATGGTTAGCTTGGGGTCACTCGTGATCCTAGGTCCCGTGTTTACGTCAAAGGGGTATCTTCGGGGAGTGACAAACTGGTATCAGGGCATTATGTTTAAACTCCTAGGATGTCTGAAAGTCGCACTAAGTAGAGTCTCTTTAATGGGTGTGAAGTGCACCACATCTAATGAGAAAGAGAGGCTACGAAGTGTTTTAGGAAAACTTCACTTTCTTGCTACTCTTATTGTGCGTGTGGTGTGATCCAACTTCTCGTTCTAATCCGTCGTTATGCGTTTCAAATCATGCTGCCTCGTAGACCTTACGGATGAAGCATTAACGCACGCAACGCTAACCCAGTTCCTTTAGTCTCGGAGCATGAGGTTTCGAATGCAAAGTTTCAGAATGATATCCAACTTTGGCTAAGAGTGTGGCCAATCAAAATAATCAGCAGGTCCCAGTTCCTACTAACACTAATGTTGGATCAGCTGCAGCTAGAGTTCGAGATTTTGTTCGAATGAATCCGCTTGAGTTTTTAGGGTCACAGATTGGTGAGGACCCACAAAACTTCATTGATGAGGTTAAGAAAATCTTTGGAGTGATGCAAATGACTGGTAATAATAGGGTAGAGTTGACATCTTACCAGCTTAAGGATGTTGCTCACATTTGGTTCACTCAGTGGAAAACAATAGGGGTGCGGATGTAGCTCCTGTGACTTGAGAGTGTTTTACTGGAGCTTTTCTGGACAAGTTCTTCCCGAGAGTGTTGAGGGAGGCTAAAACTCAGGAGTTTATTAATTTTATACAAGGTCCAATGTTAGTCTAAGAGTATGGACTAAAGTTCACTCAACTCTCCAAGTATGCTCTACACATGGTTGTCGATCCAAGGGCACAAATGAGTAAGTTTCTATTTGGGGTATCTGACTTGGTGAAGACAGAGTGCAGGTATGTTGTTAAAGGATATGAATATCTCTAGGCTTATTACTCATGCTCAACAAGTTGAGGAAGATAAGCTTAGGGAACTGTCTAAGGACAATAAGAAGGCTAGATAAGGGAACGATGAATACTCTTAGCAGAAATCAAGTGGTGGAAATCACTCACAATTTCAGCAGAGGTCTACAGCCCCAACACCTTCATCAGCTATTGCTCCATTCCCCAGGTTTCGACAAGATGAAGGTAGGGCATCAGGCTCTAAGTTTCAAGGGAGTAATTCAGGTAATAGGACTTTCCCAACTTGTCCAAAGTGTGGTAAGAACCATCTGGGCGAGTGTCTTGCAGGCAAGGAATGATGCTTTGGGTGTGGTCAGTTCGACCATAGGTTGAAGGATCGCCCTTCTTCTAGGAAGGGGCAATGAGGTAACAATAACATGGCTCAGTCTATAGCTCCAGCACTACCAGCAGGTTGCCCGATTCAGCATGGTGCTTCATTTGGTATAGGTGGCGGTCAACGCTAGAATAGGTTGTATGCTCTCCAGGATTGCCTGAACAAGGAAGATTTTCCTGATATGGTCATTGGTACATTACGAGTCTTCCATTTTGATGTTTATGCATTGTTAGATCCAGGGGCTACTCTTTCCTTTATAATTCCCTACATAGCAGTAAACTTCTGTGTCAGTCCAGAAAATCATTCAGAACCCTTCTCAGCCTCTACTCTAGTAAATTGGGACATAAGGAGTATATATATATATATATATATGCTTCTTCTTCAAATATCTTAAATATGTTAAGATTGTTTGACAAGGTATGATTTTTTATGGCAAGGGAAACCTGCAGTAGCTACCCTTTGGGTGCGCACAGGGTAAACAATAGCTCGCAAATCACATAGGAGAGGTAACCCACACTAGGAAATCCCGGTGCGATGAGCTTGACCCAGAAGGTAAACTCATTGCTTTCGCTGACAAGGAGTTTCAAACTTGAGACCTCCAACATAGAAGTTCCAATCCCAAACCACTGGGCACCCCGAAAGGTGATAAGGTAAGATTTATTAGAAATAATTTTATATTAATTATGATATATTTTAAA
>WBID01032356.1:0-11280 GCA_009849685.1 Solanum x juzepczukii
GGACCAAGCATGTATATATGGACGTTCTCGAGTCCCTTACTGATTCTTCTATCCATGTGCCACTAAGAAGGAAGATGGAGGTACATGGGTCCTACCTAGCTATCGGGGGCATGCAGGAGGTTGGTGTATATACCTTGGTAAGTGGAACTTGACACTGATCGTACTACTTATTTTATTGCATAACTCACATTCATATGCATTGCCTATCACTAGTATAATTGGTTGTTGTTTGTACCCATCAATCTTATAGGGGTTGTACGAATTTAGCTTCTTGTTGTGTTCTAGACTGGGGATCAACAAGGTTATTATTTGATTGTTTGTTTACTTGTAGAAATATGAAGGGTTGTCCTTTCTTTGATATGGTAGATACTGCCACTACTTCTCTCTATTTGAAAATTTTATGCATAGTTGGGTTGGATTGGCGTTTGTGGCTTTTATGAAGTATTTGTGGTTATTTTGGTTAGGATGTCTTCGGCTAGTTGTTTTCCTTAGTAGAACTTTTTCGTGAATAAGTTTCTGGATTAGCGCCTCATGGTATGTCCCCTTTCCTCATTTACATGTTTATTTTATCCTTTTTCCCCATGTATCTGCTTGTCTTTGATTGCGATTTCTTCTTTATTCTTTCCTTAACTACTTGTGATATATGCTCCTTTCTTACTTGTTATTTATGCTTACCTTATCTTTGGAGAAAGACGACCAATGACTGCTGAGTGCCACTTGTTTGTAGTCATACTACAGTTCTGCACCTTACAAATCATAGTATGAGTTTTTACCGCTGATTTATCTTGTACGGAGTGACTCTTGTGATTCGAAGACTACCCCTGACCTTTGGAGTTGCCTATCTCCCTTTGTTTTGACTAGGACTAGTCTTTATTTTGTTTTCACAGACAATTTTGTATATTTGTATTATCATTGTACTCTTGTTTTGACAAGAAGCTTGACTACCGACTGATATTAAGTGTTAGGGTTTTTTTGTGTTTATTTGATGCTCTCTCTTTCCTTTATTCTTGATAATTATTGTCTAATCTTTTGCATGAAAGTATGTTGCTTCTAATTTTGGGCTATGGGTTTTGTTAGAATGTAAGTGTCCGCTAGTGATCACTGGACCAGGTCCCTCGACAGAATAATAGTGCGGAAAATAATCAACTCAAAGTAAATCAAGCACAAGGATTTTACGTGGAAATTCCCTTGCTCAAGGGAGGTGAAAACCACGGCTTGTACTCACGGGGTTTCAACTCAAACTCCATTTCACTCAAAACGGAGCACAACTTCATATTACAAATTCTTGAAACCTAGGAATTAAATTTCATTAATCCCTTCCCCCTTACTGTAAAAGCTCTACTATAAAGGAAACTAAGCAACAACTCTATTGCCCACTAAACCAACTAACTCTAATTGATCTAGACTTCAAGAACCCCACAAGACTAACTCTAGCCACCTACTCAGATCTCAAAGATAGGAGCATAAACGAGAAGCAACTCTACCGCACCCACACATCAACTAACTCTAGTTGACACTCCTAGACAACTCTACCCAAGAGAACATCAAAACAATGATGTACAGAGGCTTGACTAAAACATAGATGATATAAATAAACTCTAGTCAATACGACTCAAACTAAAGACTTAGACAAGCAATTGATCTACTATCCTTTATAACTCAGGAGTAGATTTACAATATAAAAATACAAGACACAAAGCTTAAAATACAACAAAAGACGCTTCAGTACTCCATCATGTCCCTTATTGAGTATGAGTAGTGTTCTTCCTAAAAGATGAATTTTTCTTTGTAAGTTTATGAATTTTCAGAATTTAAAACGTTGTTTTCCAAAACATGGGTTGTGTTTTTTTTAGAAGAAGACTAATACGATATGGTCACGAACCCTAGGAGCAAAGCCATTGGCTTAGCCTGCTGCTATGAAAAGACATTAACCAACCACAACAAAGTTGACAATTATGGCTGATAAATAGTAGATTTATCCTCATTTAAGGTCTATTTAGCTCAATAATTAGTTTCTTCAATGCCTAACGTTGTCCTTTTCAAATCAAATGTTTATAATTTGCATGTCACTCCCCGAGCCTACACCTTGAACGTAGCCAGCACTCGAGAATCATTTCTGATCCCCAAGTGAACCCTTGACCTGGCTGACTATTTACCGGAAGACTTACTCAAGAATAAAGAAGCTTAAAAATAGAATTTAGAACATTCAAACTCATGTAAATGCTTAACTCAACAGTCTGAAAATACTTAAGTGCAACAATAATAATAATTTGCAAAACAATCTCAAAACGTCTCAAACAAAGGGAAATACTGAGAGACTCATCAATTCTAACCATATATGAAGCCTCTAATACTAGGATAAAAGTCGAGACAAGACCCACAATAACTCAACAATAACATGAAATTAAATTGTGAAATCCTCTAGAAAGCAAGGAGTCTCACCAAAGTTGTTTGAAGCGCTAAGTGATCTCAACGAAACGCCTGTTGATGATCCTGAACACCTATATCTACATCATAAAAGATGCAGGTCGAATGACATGAGTACATTGAATGTACGAGTCTGTAAGCTAAATAGCAAACAACTGAAAAGACAGGGCTGCAATAAATGTAGATATATACTCAGATGAATGTAAAGAAATAAGGAAGTGAAATCATTATAACTTTACAAAAAATACTTTCTCATTCTCTGAACTTTAGCATAATAAGTGATGTATAAAAAAATACACTTTAACTCTATTGGGAGATTCTCTAATAGACAACCATCACTATGAGCTAAATGATGATACACCGTCTTGTCCACGCTACTAGAACTGTCCTATATCGTGTCGGGTTATAGAAAACCTCAATTAAGTGGATCCACTAAGCAATGCCCGAAGGTGCTAAAGATTCATCTAAAAAGTATGATCCTATACCCATGTTGGCAAGACATGGTTTATGGGGGCTGTGAGTTGTCTGAACTCTCCCTCATATCGATGTTCAATACTACTCCCAATAATATTTACCATTACTCCTTCTCTGGTTTGAGATAATTGCTCAACTATCCTCTTACCATGCACAGGTATTGAACACCAATTGACATTACCATGCACTCCACAACAAAATGGTGTGTCTGAAAGGATGAACACGATAGTAATGGAGATGGTCTGGTGTCTTTTGCTCGAAAGAAAGATCCCAAATCAGGTTTAGGTGGAGGCAGTCAATACCTCCGTATATTTGATGAACGGATTGCCTACTAAGGCCTTGCAAGACATAAATCTATATGAAGCTTGGTGTGGGAACAAACAATCAATACACCATCTTAGAATCTCTGGGTGTATATGTTATTATCGAGTTCTAGAAACAAAGAGGAATAAGTTGGACAACAAGACCCATAAGGGCTTATTTATGGGTAATAGCTTATCCAAAGGATAAAGGATTTTCTGTTTGAAAATAGGAAAGTTAATTCTCAGCTGAGAAATGAAGTTTAATGAAGCAGCTGGTTGGGATTGTAATAATTAGAAGACCTCTTATTCTGATTTATTTTCAAAAGAGCAGCTTCAACTTCCAAAAGATGAACTAGTGGATGATGTACCATTGAGGGGAACTCGAACTTTAAAAGATGTCTATCACCGGTGTAATTTGGCATGAAGGAGAGATATGCAAGATGAACTCGACATGATCGAGAAGAATGGAACCTGACAACTTGTTGACAAACTTAGAAATCGCAAGGTAATTGGTGTAAAATGGATTTTCAAGACAACTCAATCCTAATGGCTCAATTTGCAAACATAAGGCTAGATTGGTGGCGAAGGGATATGCACAACAATATGGTGTTGATTACCACAAAATATTTGCTCCAATAGCAAGGTATGACACAATCAAGTTTATTCTTGCATTTGCAACTTATAATTCCTCTTGATGCCAAATCGGCTTTTTTGAATGGTTTGCTTGCTGAAGAGATCTATGTAGATAAATCTGATGGTTTCTCAGTTCCTGGTAAAGAGGATCACGTTTATCTCTTAACGAAGGCCTTGTATAGCCTAAAACAAGCTCCAAAAGAATGGTACGAAAAGATGGCCAATCATCTCATCCAACTTGGCCTAATTAGAAGTCAAAGTGAAGCTAATTTGTATGTGAAATTCGCTGGCGGTGAGTCCTAAATTGTCTCAATTTATGTGGTGACAAGAAGTAAAATTGAACAAATCTAAAGGTTCAAGAATGAAATGGAGAAAATCATTGAAATGATTGATCTTGGAGTCATGAAGTACTTCCTTGGCATGGAAGTGTTGCAGTCCAGTGATGAAATTTTCTATATGCCAGTAGAAATATGGATATTCTAAACAGGTTCAAAATGCAAGACTGCAAACCTGTGAGTACTGTAATCTCTACTGGTGTGAAGCTTGGAAAGGATACGGATTCCAAAAAAGTGGATATTCTAAACAGGTTCAAAATGCAAGACTGCAAACCTGTGAGTACTGTAATCTCTACTGGTGTGAAGCTTGGAAAGGATACGGATTCCGAAAAAGTGGATGATAGTATGTATAGAAGATTAATTGGCAGTCTTCTATATCTAACCACAAGCAGACCTGACATTCTATTTGTTGTAAGTTTGCTCTCTAGGCTTATGCATTCATCTAGAGACACACACTTAACAACGACTAAAAGAGTGTTAAGGTATATTAAAGGAACCAACAAGTTTGAAACTTTCTTCCCAGTGTCTGTTGAACTAACTATGAACATGGTCGAGTACTCTAATAGTGATTGGGGTGGCAGAGTTGATAATTCCAAAAGCACCTATGGATATATTTTCTGTGTGGGGACAAGTTATTTTAGTTGGAGCTTTAGGAAACAAGAAACTACAACTCAATCAACAGTAGAAGCTGAGTACATAGCTACTCCATCTACTGTGAATCAAGCTATCGAGGTAAGGAGGATGTTGAAGGACTTGAGCCATGAACAAACAGAAGCCAGCAAGATCACATGTGACAACAATTCAAAAGTTTCAATCTCAAGAAATCCAGTGTTTCATGGTTGAACTAAGCATATCAAGATCAAGTTTCATTTTATTAGAGAAGTCCAACAATCTAATGAAGTGTTTCTTGTTCATTTTTCATCTGAGAACCAACTAGATGACATTTTCACTAAGTCATTGCCAAAGGAAAGGTTTGAAGATCTGAGGCAAAGAATTGGTGTTTGTCACAAAAATGCCAAGGAGGAGTGTTACATAATTAGCATTTTTTCCACCTTATTATTTTTAGTGTTTTTTTACTTATTTCAGTTTACTGCTTTCCTAGTTTCTAGCAAAAGACTTGGTCAAAGTTAGTTTCTTAAATATCTGAAGTTAGTGGCCCTTTTATGGTTGACTAGTGGGACACTTATTATTCAATTTCAATCCACGTTGTAAGTGGCTGCTATTTATCTTTTTCTTGTATAAATTCAGATGTTCTTCATGTTAATGATATGCTGGAATTTTTATGAGTTCTTTGGGCATAATACTTCAAATCAATATTAAAAGAGTCTATGTACTACCATACTAGTCGCTTCTCGTCCTTCGGTTTGTAGATGTGAGGTTGGTTGCGGAGAGAGTGGTGTGAAAGAAGGTATGACCTTCCATGGTTTCTCTGTAATTATATTTGTCGATTATTTCCCTTGCCTTAAATCCTATTGTTTTGTTGTTATTATTATTGAGAAAATTTACAGTGGTTTGTTACTTTGTATACATTATCCTAGAATATTGTATTTTAGTATCCTCATTTGAATATTATATTTGTACAATAATTAGTCAATTTACTTTATGCACTTTTAGTCAATTTTATAATTAGGATTGTATTCTTTTTATTAGAAAGATATATGTACTCTATCGTAAAATGATAAAAAAAAAATTAGTAAATATCAATAATTTGAAGGGGATAATATTTCATTTCCAATAAAAAAAATCAAAAAAATATTTTGGGATAAACGTGCCAAGCACGTTTCCAAAACTAGTATTTTCATAAGAGCATAGGCAAAATTATGAATAATGCATGGGCCTTATAGAAATTCACTGGAAATCATATAATTTAATTAAAACAGGCATGGAAAGATTGAAATTGAACAATTAAATTAATATCAATTAAGACTCATGGAGATCACATGAAACCCAAAGCAATTTAGGTGAAATTGAATTGGAAACTTAGAAATCCTTTGGGACCCATTGGATGAATGAAATTCAATGGTGAAATCTCACGTAACTTGATGATCTAAGCCGAAAAGCAATGGAGGAAAAATGAGAACTGAAGTTTGAACCCTAGTTTTCTTCCTTGAAGCTTGAGAGAATTTTGAGGTGATGAACTTGGATGAGATTTGGGAATTGAGAGGATGAGAGGGTTTGGGTAGATTTAGAAATACAGAGGTAGTTATAGGACTTAAAATTAAGATCAAAATGACATAGTATAGGCATCAAATGCATAGGAAAAGATCCAAATACCCTTAAGAAATAATTGTTGGACGAACCTACGACCCATACTGGTCAACCGTAGAACCAACTTCAGAAATACAAAATGCCTTCTACTTCCCACGAAACCAATCTATGACCTATTGTCCAATCTCTACGGTTGGTAGAACCCAAGTTCAAGTCCAAAAATCTACTTGGTCTGAATCACTTCTACGAGTGACATCTACGGCCCATCAAAATTTCTATGGCTCATCCTGGCTACTCGTAGGTCAAACTTCATGAACATGAATTTTCCAAAAACATAACTAGACTCTACGATTTACCTTCTGCGGCCCACAAGACTTTCTACGGTCCGGAGATAGGACTCATAGTCACTGCTTCGGTGTCAAAAATCTAAACTTTTCCTTTCCTTTCAACTATCCAATTTTTGAAGTGTTACATTGGGCTAATAAGATGATTTTTGGAAATTTTGGTTATTTTTCGAATGATTGAGATGCTTGGAAATTTTGAATCTTGAAATGTTCTTTTGTTATTATAAGTGTATCTCTATTTTGTTGATGTTACCAGCAAAAGTTACAACAAAATGCGCGAGAGAGTTTAATTTAGAGAAAATACATAAAGTCCCCATCGAACTTAGACCTTATTTTGAAGTAGACACTTAAAGTTTGCGGAAGTCTTATTATACCACTGAACTATTTTCTATCAAACTAAATATGTCATTTTTTGATCCGCTTCTGCACCTGTTGTGTTTTCAAACAATTTCGTCCATGATTCTTTGATACAATAGTGTTTCATTACCCAAAACGTAAAAATGTCGGACTCATATTGACAATAAACACAAAGCCTTTCTCCCAAATCCCAACATTGAAAACGCACTCTGCACATATTGTTGATATCCAATTTTGTCCCGCCATAACATAATTAATTATTGATCTCTTCTATTTCAAACAATTTGACATAATTGTCATTACTAAATCCAAAAAAATACGAAATCATTTCTAAGTAATTTTGTTATTTTTCAGAAAAAAATTATACTTTTATATATTTATATATGAATTTAATTTAGAAATTATCTTGAAAAGTAGTGTTTAAATTAAGTAGATATTTCGTTTTCCTTAAATTAATTAAATTACCATTTAAAGATATAATTAGTCTTATTTTCAAATAATTAGATAATAAATCAAAAAGTATTTAACTTGTCTTGCTTCCATTTTGTTAAATTCGAACTAAATTGTATCAAGTTTGTATTCGAGTAGAACCTATTGGACCCAATATCTATATGTCCAACTTTTTTGAACCAATTTCAGTGACAACGCCAATGCACCCCCTTTCTCCACTTCTTCTCCTTCAACAAAAAGAAGCTCAAGAACCTACAAATTGACCAAGAACGACGTATATTCACCATTTCTTTCCAAAATTGTACTAACCAATGTGCAAGCGGAGCTTCGAGATGGGCCACGCGGTGTCAATCTGTTTCATTTCCTTCACGAAATCACGATTAGGAGAACTGAAAATGGGTGGATGTCTTCATTGCATAATCTTAATATAAAAAAGGTTTCTTGTTTGATTATCATGTTATTTTAATGAACTGATTTTAGGGAATTTAGCTCTTTAGGTTACTTTGAAAAATTGATTGTGGTATCTATAGTTCGAATTTTGAAGCTTGCTCTTGTCTAAATCTAAATATTGTAACATCCCACCTTAGAAAGAGCTAAATTTAGAAAGCGCTAATTTGGAAATAGCTAAATTGAGATTTGGGCAAGTTAGTCTCCAATTGTGAGTTTTGGATCAACTTCAAATGACCATAACTTTTAACACAAGATGAGTTAGGTGGCCCATAAGATATCAAATGAAAGATCTCTAAATCCTCTTTCCAACGCCACCGAGTTTTCTAAAATACGAGTTCGGATGAGGGAGATATGCCCATTTGAGTTCATCCTGCCCAGTTAAAGAAATTTACCCGAATTAATGAGGGGTCTTTTGGTCTTTTCCTTACCCCATCAACCCAACTCGTTTTGGTTACCCAAATAGGGGTCTAAACTGATTGAAATTAGTTTTCATAATTAAAAATCACGCTTAGGGTTTAGAGATGAGTTGTTTCGCCAAATCAAGGTACGTAAGTTTTCATAGTGTTGGGTTCGTTCACCCACACGCCAACCATGAGTTTCACTTTCAAATTCATCCATGAGATTCAGTAGATTGAGGTTCTTGATGAAATTCTTGAGGTGTTGTTCTTCATTCTTGAATTACAATGTTTGGTTGAGTTCTTGAGGCGAGGATCTTGTTAATGAGCTTTGTTCTTGAGGGTTTTCGAGTATATTATTATGTAATTAAGTTGGGTAAACGAATCTAAGAAGGTTTGGAAGAAACCATTCGATTCTAGGTGAATTATGGCCAAAAATCGAGAAAGCAAAATTCATCAGAAATTTCTGGGCAGGGGATGGCGCGTCGCGCCAGCAGTGCACCAGTTCTGTGCCTCTGAAGTTTAGGGGTTGGCACCCCACGCCACTCAGTACGCCAGGGTCACTTTCCCGTCCTTTTTCCGTCATTTGCCCCGTTTGAGTTCTCTTAAAGTTTACCTTCATTCCCTTTATTATTTTACTATTCTAAATCACATTTAATCATCACGAGATCCTTCATATCATGAATCATAACTCTTGAATTCATAATTCAAATTCAAGATCGAGTAAAGAGTAGAGTTTGAGGGAGTTCTTTGAGTCATTTGAGAAGTTTTTTACAAACTTTAAAACATGTTTTAAGACTTGAGTACTTGAGTATAAGTATGAGGAGAGTTAAGTTTCATTTTTCAAAATGAATATATGGGAACTAAGTATTTCCAAGAGTAAATGTTTTTACATTTAAAATGAGAGGAAACCTCGATTTCCAAATGAGTTCATGAGGAGTTTTGAGTATAATCTCTTTTAAGAGAATATTTTGAGTAATAATCTCAAAGTTTGAGGATGAGGAAATGTTGTTAAACATATGATCTGAGTTATATTATTAGGAGTAGTATTGAGCACCGATATGGGGACGAGTTCAAACAACTTAAAGTCCTCATAAACCATGTAGTCAACGTGGGTAGAAAGGGTCAAACTTTTTAGATGATTCCTTATCGCTTTTTAAGCATAGCTTAGTGGATCCACTTAGTTGAGGATGTCTTATACGCCTACAAGGTATAGAACAGTTCTGGAAGCGTGGGTGAGACAATATATCATCACATAGCTCATAGTGATAGTTGTCGATTAGAGAATCTCTCAAATAAGAGTTATTATTGTATTTTTAAATACATTGAGTTGTTATCTACTATTTTAAATGCTTTATATAAACTGCACCTTTATTGTCATTTTTATACAGTATTGATTTGAGTATCCATGAGTTAAGGTTGAGTTGATTGGAGATGAGGTGACTATGTTTCATTCTTTCCAAATTCAAGCTTCTATGTTATGCTCAGTGTTTCCCTTACATGCTCGTACATTCAATGCACTGATACGTCCAAACTTACACTTCGAATAAGAAGTGTAAACAATCGATGTCAATTTACAGAACTCAACGAGAGTTGAGGTCGATCCCACAGAGAATTTCTTTACAGATAAGGTTTCACTGTTGCGTTTATTCGAATGTTGTTATTATTTCCCAAATAAATAACAACGGAAAGTAAATTGGATTTGGTTGAATTGTTATAAGTACCAGAACTTGCTGTCAAAATCCAGATTAACGACTAACAGACTATTTCGTTGTGAAGTTGATTTAGTTAATTAAGGAAAACCAGGATTGTGTTTACCATTACATTATGTTCTAGTATTCTTCCGTAATTGAGCGTCAGGCAAATCAATGTTTACAGAATCATTGCGAGTTAAATTCATCTGACACTTCTCAGCCTAATCAAACATTTATCACTCATGTTCTCTCGACCCTAGAGTGTTACTAACATTGACCCTCACTTACTATGATATGGTGTTAAAGTTCTTTTCTCTCGAACTCAAGCTTTAACTCAAATTTGTTAATTAAGCTCAGTTTTTTCCTAACTGGTATTTTTCTCTCGAACAAATACCAGATACAGGCTTATCTAATGCGTGCACTCACTAGATTATAAAGATATTGAAAGCTAAAAACTACATATTGTAAACACAGATTGTCTTTTACTCATTTTACGGAATCATAACTAGAATTTCGTCATGGATACCACAACCCTAATTGTGGTATTTAGCCACTCATGCTTTCACATAAACAATCAGCAATTAGGAATGAAAACATGTTAAGAAAGACTTACAAAATTAATTAGGAATTCAACAATCACTTCGATGATCTAATAATCCGAATCCAAACTTCAAACTGATAATAATATTCGAAATCCAAATCAAAAGCTCAAAATAATTGAGAGTAGTTCGTCGTCCAAAACGTAAGATACGATAATGATCTCAAAAACGACCTAATAAATTCAAAATAGAATGTTTAAAATGAGTCCTAATAGAACTAGGACTGAAATGTCGAGCGACTCTATGGCCACTTATACGGCCCGTTAAGGGCTTCACGGACCGTGAAGCCCTCCGTGACCTTCCCTTGGAATTTCCCAAAAGTGAGTCTTCAAACTTGATCTCTGGAATATACATCACGGACGAGACCACAGACCGTCATAGGGACCACGGCCCGTGAAGACGTTCGTGGTCTTTACTTGGACTTCCCAAAATTTAGGTTTTCAATGTCATCCACTGGAAACTGCACCACAGAAGCAACCACGGTCCGTAGTGAGGACCACGGCCCGTGAGGTCGTCTGTGGTCTTCACTTGGTCCAATCCACTTTTAGCTCCTCTCAGGACTTCACACTAGTTTAGCTTCACGACCATGGACCGTGGTGATGACCACGGCCC
>WBID01032357.1:0-17033 GCA_009849685.1 Solanum x juzepczukii
AGAGGTGGTTCATGTCACTTCCCAGCACATGAATCTCCCAGAATTCATTTGTGGTATATCTGTGATTCACAGATTGTTGTTGCCAGCTCCTTTCTAAACAACCTTTATTGTCTGCTTGCAAGTCAGTAGAGTATCTGTGAAATTCCTAGTTGTTAGTTCCGAAATAAGCAGGTGTCATGCGGAAGCTAGTAAAGCAAACCTCGAAAGACCATGCGTAAGAAGACAAATGATAAATATACCAAAAGACGCGGAGATTTAATGTGGTTCGGTCAAACGACCTACATCCACGAAGGAGATGAGCAATCCACTATATAAATATGAGAGTACAAAATATAAAGAGAAATAACCTCAACCAATTCACTCGGAATACAAGGAGGTTCACACAAGTGATAATGTATCACATGTGTCCCACAAATTCTCCCCCTAACCAAAACTCTCAAAGCCCTTAGGACTACATTATGAATGCTAATTGAATTAGAAGGAAAAAGCATCTATTTATAGAGTCCTAAACCAACCACTCCTAAACCTTATCCCAAAAGGAAAATCTATTTATTGTAATAAACTCTGGGCACATAATACCCAATAAATCACCCCCTTGGCCTAAATTTCTGATGAAATAAAATTGTCCACCTTCTTTGCATAATCTTCAATAGCTTGTATCTCCTCTGCATAATCTCCTCAATCAAATTTCTAACTTTGATACCACTTATTGTGACAAAAAGATTAAAACGAAAATCTAAAAATAAAGAATAGCAAGTTTAACGTGGAAAGATCTTTCAAACCGAAGGTAACCACCACGAGATCCACAAGATCCGATTTTCTTCACTATAACAATAAGAGGGTTACAAATATTCTTTTATGGCTACACAACAACTGGCAAAAGAGAACAAACAATAGCTACACCAACAAAAGATAAATAGAAAGAAACACCACTCAAACTCAGTGACTGTTCGGGACCTAAAACAGAATCTTGCGGACCTCCGAATCTGATCTCCACCGTTCAAATAAATCACCATGATGTCGGGAATACTCGGCCCAAATATCAGACCAATCCAACGGTTAGTTAATCAGGAAATTGAAAGCTCTCTTATTGAAAGCTCTCTCAAAAACCTCTCTTATGTCCTAATGTCTTTCAAAGATAATACTAATGAGAAATTGAATAAGTTCTCAAGATCCTCCTTTATTTATAAATTTGTGCTTTTCTTTACAAAGGCAAAACCAACTCCAAATAGAACTACCATTCCAATCCTTTTCCTAATAGAATTGGAAACCAAATAAAGAAAATAATTCCAATCCCTTTTCAAGTAGGATTAGGCCATGGGCCTTTGGATGGAACATGGCCCATAGCCCAACAAACTCCCCCTCCATCCAAGGGGTCAAATAGACTTCAAGTGGAGGAACTCTTGACAGGCTTCATGCCTGCCACACTTCCACAAAACTCATGCTTGTATACGATGGCTTCTTTCCACTTATGTCCATGAGTATCTAACATGACTTCATCATAACCTTCAGGTTCTCCTATGTCAGTCAAAAAGATATACTCATTAGGAGAATAATGTGTTGAGCTTTGCTTCTCCCTAGTGGATTTTCTAGTAGAGGTTTTTGAATCATTCGAAATAGTCATCTCAACATTAGTTGGTTGGTGATCAACCACAAGATCATAAATAGGAACATCTATAGGTTCTACACCCCGATTATTATTTGCATCATTATCTTGGGTTTCTGCATGTGCAAAAGATATATCAATAATAGAAACTGGATCAACATCAACTAAGCTCTCATCAATCTGAGAATCTAGTTTCTTAGTCTTGTCAATATTTTCAATAGTTTGATCTTCAAAGAACAGAAGATCACGACTTCTAATGAGCTCTTATCAATTGGATCATAAAAGTGATATTCAAACTCATCTTGGCCATAACCAATGAAGATGTACTGCTTAGTTTTAAAATACAATTTCGACCTCTCATCTTTTGGAACATGCATACACATTCTACACCCAAACACTTTCAAGTGATCATAAGAAACATCCTCAGCAAACCAAACTTTGTTTGGAACATCACCATCCAAAGCAACACCAGGAGACAAATTGATAAAATAAGCAACAGTGTTAAGTGCTTCAGCCCAAAATGAATTTGGAAGTTTAGCCTCTGAAAGCACGCATCAAACTCTCTCAACTAAAGTTCAGTTAATTCTTTCTGCCAAGCCATTTAAGTAAGGAGTATTTGGAGGAGTATTTTGATGACGAATTCCTTGCGATTTGCAGTAATTATCAAAGGGACCAATATACTCACCACCATTATTAGTGCGAATACATTTTAATTTCTTTCCCGTTTGTCTCTCAGATAAGGCTTGAAACTCCTTAAGCACATCAAGTACTTGATCTTTGGATTTTAAAGGATATACCCAAATCTTGCGAGAATGATCATCAATGAAAGTTGCAAAATAAAGCGCACCACTTTTTGACTTCACTTTAAAAGAACCAAACAAATTAGAGTGTACTAGCTCCAGTGGCTCAGTTTTTCTTGAAGGAGGATGTCTGTGAAAAGAAACTCTTTTCTGTTTCCTAGCTAAGCAATGACCACATTTTTTCAGCTTGTTTGTTTTACACCAGCAAACAATTTTTTCTTAGACAAACAGGTGATCCCCTCTCACTCATATGACTAAGCCTCTTGTGCCACAATTATATAAAGTCTCGCTTTCCATCAAATTTATAGAGTCACCAAGAATCGATCCTTGTGTCACGTATAAATTTGAATGTTTTTTTCCTCGAGCTACAATCAATGAGCCTTTGGTGAGCTTCCATTGGCCATTGAACAAGTCATTATGATAGTCATCATCATCTAGTTGTCCTACATATATCAAATTCACGAGAATTTCTGGAGCATGCTTGACATTCTGAAGGACTAACGGAGAACCAATATTGGTTTTCAAACACACTGTGCCAACATCAAACACCTTAACGTCACCAGCATTACCATCTTTAACACCTCAGAGTTAACAGAAGTATAAGATGAAAATATTTCTTTTCTTGGTGTGACATGTGATGTAGCTCTAAAATCTACTATCCAACTTGTATCTTAAGATATAAAATTGAAGACGTCTTTATCACAAGTGAAGATAAGGTCATCTCGGAAAACAACAACAACATTGTTTCCATTATTTTCTTTTTTCTTCCCTTTATTAATATCTTGATTCAACTGCTTGCAAAATCTTCTAATATGTCCTTTTTTTTCACAATGACCGCATATAATATTTTGATTCCTGACTCTTCACTTGCTTCTACTTTTACCTCTACTCTTTGGATCTCTTGTCTTATCTCTCCCTCGATCTTCTATATATAAATAATATCTGAATGCGAGGATGGTCCTTGAGATTTTCTTCTAACTTCTTTATTCAAAACACCACTTTTTGCATATTCCATAGTCACCTTACCATCAGGAGCAAAATTTGTTAAAGAAACACAAAGAGTTTCCCAAGAATTTGGTAGAGTATTAAGAAGCCAAAACCTTGAAATTCATCATCAAATTTAACACCCATTCCTGATAGCGATCAAGAATACCTTGAAAATCATTTATATGATCAATAATAGGATTGCCCTCATTGAATTTAAAGGTCATCAATTGGTTTAACAAGAACAACTTGTTATTGCCAGTTTTTGAAGCATAAAGCGTCTCCAACTTTTTCCACAATGTTCTAGCGTATGTCTCATTCACAATATGGCTATGAACATTATCTTCAATCCATTGCCTTATATATCCACATACTTGTTGGTGCTTGAAATCCCAATTTTTATCAGTCACAGTCTCAGGTTTATGAGCAGTAAAAATGGGAAGATGCATCGTCTTCATGAACAGTAGATCTTTCATCTTATTTTTCCATATGTTGTAGTTTCTTCCGTTTAGACATACCATCTTGCTCATCAACCACTTGTTATGACTGAAAAAAGTAGGTGTCATTTGGAATCTAGCAAAGAGGACCTCGAAAGACCATGAGTAAGAAGATAAACGAGAAATATACTAAAAGACACGAAGATTTAACATGGTTCTGTCACGACTCAAGCTTACACCCTAGACGTGGCTGACACTCGAGAACTTTTGCTAGTCCCCAAGCGAACCCTCATCCTGGCTGACTACAAGCGGAACACTAACTTAAGCAAACATAAGCATCAATTAAAGGGAACGTTTAAAAAAAGTTTACTCAATCTCAAAGCTCTTTGAATATACTAAATATGAAACATAAGTTTAAATAAAGTATCTGAAACTGAAAGACTCTCCAAAACTGTCTATCTATGGAACCTCTACTATACAAAGATGAGTGTCAGGACTGTTGGAGAATAAAGAAATAAGAAATAGCGTATAAGAAGATAAAAGAAGAGTTGCAGAGAACTTTCATGTTATATTTCTGATCTATTAAAGAAAATACATAGGACACTTTAAATAGGAACTAAGACTCAACCACCTTAGAGAAACATGACCTACTAACTTAACCACAACCTTATCCACTAAGCTAAATATTAGCAACTAACAGAAGATATGATTTGACTCAACTAGGACTCCTAAAAAATGTGTTACTCTGCCAACTAAATAGGAACCTCTAATTACGTTTGAATCAATATTCAACGCTCTCCTTTGATTCAGAATTACAAACTCCAAGTTTCTGCCGGAACTGATCATGCTTGGCTTGTGGGAGGGCCTTGGTGAGAACATCTGCAATTTGATCCCTTGTACTACAAAACTTCAAATCTATATCACCTCTTGTTGTGTGGTCACAAACTAAATGATAATGGATGTCTATGTGCTTTGTTCTGCTGTGAAAAGTCGGATTCTTTTGTCATTGCAATTGTTACCTTGTTATCGCAAAATATTTTTATCGCACTCTCTTGTCGATAGAAAACATCAACCAACATTCTTCATAACCATAAGGCTTGACAAGGTGCTAAAGTTACAACAACATATTCTGCTTCCGATGATGATAATGCAACCACATCCTGCTTCTTTGAGCTCCAAGAAATCACTCCAGATCCCAAATTGAACACATTTCTAGAAGTACTCTTACTGTTATCTATACTTCCAGTCCAATCACTATCATTGTATCTTGTCAAGCTGAAATTTGCATCTTTGGAGTACCAGATCCCAAAGTCAACTGTCCCAGCAACATAACGCAAAACTCTTTTGGCAGCACCAAGATGTTGCTTGGTAGGACTATGCATATACCTAGACAACATACTAGCAGAAAACATAATATCAGGATGAGTATGTGTTAGGTAGTTCAAACCTCTAATCAAGCTTTTGTAGTGACTAGGATCAGTGAGATTTGTGCCATCTTCAAGCTGAAATTTTTCATTTACCTTCATGGGTGTGGTAGTCGCTTTACAATTATGCATACCGAACTTAAATAGGAGGTCTTTTGCATACTTCGTTTGAGAAACAAAAATACCATCTTCTACCTGTTTCACTTGAAGACAAAGAAAGTATTGAATAATACCTAAATCTGACATTTCAAACTCCTTCATCATGCAAGATTTAAATTCAAATACTAAAGTTTCACATGATCCCATATAGATCATGTCATCCACATAGAGACAAACTACCAAAAAATCAATTGTACCTTGTTTCTTTACATACAACATAGGCTCATTCTCGCTCCTTTCAAATCCATTCCTCAGGAAGTACGAGTCAATTTTGTTGTACCATGCCCGTGGTGCTTGTTTTATCCCATAAAGATCCTTCTTGAGCTTGTATACTTTGCTCTCATTGCCACTAACACCAAAACCCTCAGGTTGGGAAACATAAACTTCCTTTTCCAAAACCCTATTTAAGAATGCAGATTTAACATCAAACTGATAAACATGCTAGCTAAATTTAGCAGCCAAAGATAAGAGTATTCTTACCATTTCAGAGCGAGCTACAGGTGAAAATGTCTTATCGTAATCAATACCTTGATGTTAAGCATATCCTTTAGCTACAAGCCTTGATTTTTATTATTGTATGCTCCCATCTGCATGACGCTTGATTATGAACACCTATTTGTGTCCAATGGGTTCCTTTCCTTCTGGTAGATTCACCAATTCCCATGTTTGATTCTGCTCAATTGCTTGCATCTATTCTATCATTGCATTTTTCCATGCTGGACTTTCTATAGCTTCCTTGTAAAAATTAGGTTCAGTAACATACATAGTTAAAGAACAATTTCATAAATCTCCCTTAACGATCTGAATTTCGCTGGTGGAGTCTCACTGAAAGAATCACTTGAAGAAGAACTGATGCCACTTCCTTGGGGGGTTAAGTCGTGATCACTTGCTGGAGCAGAGGTTCTTGATTGATGATTAGCACGGCTGCTACTTGTTGGATAAGAGCTGGATGCATTCCCTGGAACAGAAACTTCTGTAGGTTCTTGCTCAATACCTTCATCAGTAGGCGACAATTTAATATTTGAAATAACATCTTCAGAATCAAAGTTCCAGCTAGCATCTTCATTAAACAAAACATTTCTACTGCTCACAAATTTCCACTCAATGGATTATATAGCTTATAAGCTTTGGATTGTGTGCTATATCCAACAAAGATACATTTCTTTGATTTTTAATCAAGCTTATATCTAGCTTGGCAATTCACCAAAGAATAAGCTATACATCCAAAGACATGTAAGTGGCTTACCTTGGGCTTGTTACCTCTCCATGCTTCATATGGTGTTTGATTAAGAACAACCTTGGTGGGTGAAATGTTCAGCATGTAGACAGCAGTAGCAACAACTTCAGCCCAAAAATATTTTGGTACACCTCTAGCTTGCATCATGCTTCTACCCATTTCATCAATTGTACGATTCTTACATTCGGAAACACCATTCTGCTCTGGAGTATATGGTGTTGTGAACTCTCTGTGAATACCATTTTCCTCGCAATAGCTGTTGAATTCATTTGATATAAATTTACCTCCTCTATTTGTTCGGAGAGTCCTAATTCTACAACCACTTTTTCTCTCAACAAAAGACTTATAGTTCTTGAAATTCTCAAATGTTTCTGATTTGAATTTCAAGAAATATACCCAACTCATCTGACTATAATCATTCATAAAAAGCAGAAAATATCGATTCCACCAAAGGACTCAACACTCATAGGACCATATAAATCAGCTTGCACCAATTCAAGACAAACTGATGCTCTCCAAGACTCTACCGGAAATGATTTTCTATTTTGCTTCCCATACACACATCATTCACAAAATTCAAGAGCATCAATTTTAGGCAAACCAAGAACCATATTTCCAAGATCTAATAATTGTAACCCCTTTATATTCAAGTGACCATACCACAAATGCCACAAATTAGCTTTCGTATTTCCTTTGGTAATTAATGCAAAACTTATAACATCAGAAACTTCAAGTGGAAACATTCTATTTTGATTCATTTGAATGTCAACAATTTTGTGTCCCAAATTTTTATCTTGAATGATGTAGGAATTGTCATCAAACAAAATAGAATATCCACAATTCATCAGTTGCCGAACACTCAACAAGTTATGGGCCAAACAAGGAACATACTGCACATCATGGAGAAGTTTGACATTACCATGAGAAGTTTTTAGAGAGATTGTGTCTTACCCATCGACTATCATTGCCTTGTCAATTCCAAGACAAACTTCTGACTTCTCCGATTCATCAAGTTCTTTTAACAGTGACCTTCTGCCTGACATGTGGTTGGAGCAACCACTATCAATGATCCATACGACATCTAAACCAACATCTACTGATGAGTGAGGTATGAATAGATTACCCTCTTCTTATTGTTGCTCAGTGAAATTGGCATGTTGTTGTTCATCCTTTTGTTTAGTCCAGCAATCAACTTCCTTGTGCCCCATTTTTCTGCAATAACGGCACTGAATATTGCTCTTGAATTACCGGTGCTCACCACCAAACTGAGCTCATCCTCTGCCACGACCTCGTCCACGGAAACTACCTCTGCCTCCATACCATCTGGCATTTGAAACTTCTGATTTACCTTTAAAAGAAGACTCCCCCTTGACCTGAAATGCCTTATCTTCGCCTTTTTCTTGAGAAGCATTCAGTCTATCCTCATGAGCTTGCAATGAACTCATCAATTCATCAAAACCATAATTAGATAAATCATGGGACTCCTCAATAGTAGCAACGACATGATCAAATCTTTTATTAAAGACTTCTCAAAACTTTAGAAACTATAGTTTCATCAGTAATTTTTTCACCGTATGCCTTCATATGATTAACAATTGCACTCACCCGAGATAAGTAGCCTTGCATAGATTCACTACTTTTCATGGATGAATTTTCAAAATCACGTCGGAGTGATTGGAGTTTAACAGTCATTACCTTTGTTGAGCCATGGAATTCTTTTTTCAAAACATCCCATGTGTGCTTTGAGGTTTCTGCAACAGTAATTCCAGAAAAAATTGAGTCATGCATCACTTGTTGGATGTAAAAGAGAGCCTTGGAGTCCTTCTTTTTGTTCTCCCGCAACCTTTGTGCTTCATCTTCCTCATCATATTCCTTCTCCACCGAATCCCATAATTCTTGAGACTTGAACAAAGTCTTCATCTTTATGCTCCAAAATTCGTATTTATCCCCATTAAAAATGGGAATTAGTTGTTGAGATGTGGTAGATGCTCCATTGGTAGCCATTCTTTGCTTTCAATTGTCACTTTCTTCTTGCTACAGATTTGCTCTCAGTTTGACCTAACCTAGCTCTTGATACCAAATTTGTAATAAAGAAAGAAGAAGTAGCGTATAAGAATATAAAAGAACAATTGCAGAGAATTTTCACGTTATATTTATGATATATTAAAGAAAATACATAGGACACTTTTAATAGGAATTAAGCCTCAATCACCTAAGAGAAACATGACTCACTAACAGAAGATATGCTTTGACTCAACTAGGACTCCTAACAAACGCGTTACTCTGCCAACTAAATAGGAACCTCTAATTCCGTTTGAATCAATATTCAACAGGGACAAGACCCACGACTCCTCAAAAGAACTACTACTAACAACTCATAAAACTAGAATACTTCGAAAGCAAGGAGGTCTCACTCATAAGAAGTCAAGTAGATGAAGTGCTCTCAACAAACTTTTGTTGATGAGAATCCTTAGAACCTGTATATGCTTCATTAAAAGATGTAGGTTAAATGACATCAGTACATTGAATGTACGAGTATGTAATATAGTTGAATAACAAACAACTGAAAGAAAGGACTGCAACAGATAAAACATAAACTCAACTAAATGTAAAGGATTAAAGGAATGAAATCATTTAAAACTTTGCAAAATATTTTCTCATCTCTGAACTCAACATAATAAGTGATACATAAAAATACACTTCAACTTTATTGGGAGATTCTCTAACCGACAACCATCACTATGAGCTACGTGATGATACAACGTCTCGTCCATGCTGCCAGAACTGTTCTATACCTTGCCGAGAATAGAACATCCTCAACCAAGTGGATCCACTAAGCTATGCTTAAAAAGCAATAAGGAATTATCTAAAAAGTATGACCCTATACCCATGTTGGCATACATTGTTTATGGGGGTTGTGAGTTGTTTGAACTCTCCCCCATATCGGTGCTCAATACTACTCCCAATAATATATTCTCATGCTCATATGTTTAAGAAAATTAAACCCCTCCTCTGATTTGAGATAATTGCTTAAACCACCCTTTTTAAAGAGGTTACTACTCTTGAAATAACTTTTGAACTCATAACTCATTTAGAAATCTAAGTTTCTCTTTTATCAATGTAAAAATTGATGCCTCTGGGAAATACATAGTAACATCCTGCCATAAAAAGAACTAGAATTAGAAAGAACTATTTTTGGAAAGAGTAAATTTGGAAATTTTGGCAAGTAATGTTAAGTATGAGTTTTGAATCAAATTCAAACAACCATAACTTCTAGTACATGATGAGTTAGGTGGACCATAAGATATCAAATGAAAGGCCTTGGAATCCTATTTCCAATGCCATGTCTGACAAATCTAGCTTTGTAAGATGAGCTTGTAAAGCCATAATTAAACCAAAGTTCTGGCGAGAAATTGTTTCTAAGGAAGTGTTGGATCAATTGGAAAATAATGCTCTGTTTCTGGGTTCAATGAAATTGTATTGGATTGTTCAGCTATGTTGGTTGATGATGGGAGTGAGTGACAATGTGATTGACTCTTAGTGTCCTAATTGTCATCGATTGTTCTGTGCTCAGTGTAATGTCTTGAGGCATGAGGGATTGGAGTGTAAGGATTTTCAACGTTTGGGAAGATCAAACAATAGAGGGAAGGGAAATGTGATGCTGATGGGAATTACTAAGAACAAAAATTGGAGGAGATGTCCAAAGTGCAAGTGTTATGCTAAAAAGAGGGATGGCTGCTTGCAACTAACTTGCTGGTATTTTGCTCATTTGTTAACCTTTGTCTCATTGAATCGTCGTTAGTAATAATTTGTTTTAAGTTGTTGAAATAATAAAATTAGGATCTAAGATTTGTAGTTTTAGTGTTTATTAACCGTTAATATTTATAGCTATGTAATGAATTTCTTATGGAGTACATTAGCCAAATAGGCTCAACTTCACCTGCCTCATACTTCAACTTCCTCCACTATCTCACACTGCACTGCATCTTCAATTGTTTCATCTCTTCCCTGAACTTTGATATATTAAGAAGTTTTGATGGAGAGAGTTATATAAATAGAAAGAGACAACACAAATAATAGAAATACCTATATTTATTAGTTGAAGAGGTTGGCGACTCTCCAAAAAATATTAGAATGGAATGTTTCTGAGAAGAGGATCAACTCCCGTCAAGCTCAGTATCATCTTTATACAACAAACGTAATCCGGAGAAACATAACGTAATAAGCCCATAGTCATTTGTCATTTTCCCATTTGCCTTAGATGTATCCCATAAGCCAAAAAGAGGTACCAAGAAAAAATTAATCTTAGGATAACCGTATGAATGGTTGGATAAGGAAAGTGTTTGGGTGATACCCGACATTCCATCATCACATAATGGAATCAAGTGAGTTGTGATATCAATTAATTCCCCATAGTAACATACAACAAATCCCAAGAAATTATCATATATGTACCAATTTTCAGGCAAATTGACTGATACACTTTTATCAAATCCCCGAAGGTGGAACCAACTTGGGATATTCTTCCCCCAACTCAAAAGCGCTCTTAGTGACAAGGAATCTGAAGAAGAGATGTCATGCTGATGCAATGATGAGATATTCTGAAATAAGGAATTACAGATCAAATCATTGCTCCAATCTGCAAATATGGTATTTAATTGCTCTGGAAATTTTTGCAGCTCTGTACGCCTCTCGCAATATGTTAAGTACAAGATTTAAAGAGCACCAAGTTGGGCTATGCTTCCAGGAAAATGTTAAAAATCATTTCCACTAAGATGCAATTCTTTCAAAGATGATAAGCATCCAATGTCTTCCGGAAGTCCTCTATCTATTATATTGCAAATATTTAGATTCAGAATTTTCAATGAGCGCAACCCTTCATTCACCCGAGGGAACACAAAGTATTCTCCATCTTCTAAACATAGTCCTTCAAAACTCAAGAATATAAAATTGTTCAAGCGGACGATTGAAGATGGAGATTGTGAAGTTTGAGTATAGCTGGCATTAGGTTTCACCAAGGTCTCTAAATCACCTATCTCTTCTGGCAAGCTTCCAAGTTTTTAGCAGAACGAGACATCTAGCTTCACCAAACCTTTCAACATGCCAATGCTGCTTGGAAGAGCTACAAGTTTTCCATGTCTAACAAATCTAGCTCTGTAAGATGAGCTTGTAAGGCCATATTTAAACCAAAGTTATTGGGAGAAATTGTTCCTAAGGAAGTGTTGGATCAATTGGAAAATAATGCTCTATTTTCGGGTTCGATGAAATTGTATTGAACTGTTCAGCTATATTGGTTGATGATGGGAGTGACAATGTGATTGACTATGAGTGTCCTAATTGTCGCTGATTTTTCTGTGCTCAGTGTAATGTCTCGTGGCATGAGGGATTCGAGTGTAATGATTTTCATCATTTGGGAAGATCAAACAATAGAGGGAAGGGAGATGTGATGCTGATGGGAATTTGTAAGAACAAGAAATGGAGGAGATGTCCAAAGTGCAAGTGTTATGTTGAAAAGAGTGATGGATGCTTGCAACTAACTTGCCGGTATTTTTCTCATTCGTTAATCTTTCTCTCATTGAATTGTCGTTCGTAATAATTTGTTTTAAGTTGTTGCAATAATAAACTAAGGATCGAAGATTCAAAGTTTTAGTGCTTATTAACCATTAATATTTAAAGATATGTAATGAATTTCTTATCGAGTACATTGGCCAAATTGGCCCAACTTCTTCTCAACACTTCAAGGCCTACAATTCAGACCAACAAAAAGGAAATAAACTAAAACAACAAAAAGTGGAAACATATGGAAAATAGCTTGAATCTTCTCATCTTTTTCTCAAACTCTTATTACATAGAGACCAAACTGACTGATGCGGTAAACAATGAAAAATAGATATGTTTTTCTCTTAATGTATGCTAATAAGTGTATATATTTATCATTTTACACAGAGGACAAGCAAAAACTGAACGTAGGGAGTAGTTGATTCATAACATGTCTCCACATGATAAATTGAAAGTATAGTAATAACTCTAGTTGGAATGTCAACTTGCTCTTTTTGTGTTACAATATAATGAAGATTGTAACAAATAATTGATACTCCAATAGAGTTGTGCTAATGGTTTTCGGAAATAAGGCAAAAAACAATATACACATTGAACTAACAATATACATAGTACTTATTGAATATCCAGTTTAGAAAATTTTGAATCTATGGCAGGTGTGGACATGATTTTTTCTACCACTGTGGAATGGACCACAATTCTCAACATATTTATCCTTCAACTTAACTAAAACCCCATTATGGTCGCTCAAGTTTTTTTTCATGCATGCACCGTGTGCTTTTAATGATCAATTTCAAGGCTTCACATATTGCAATTAGTTCAGAATATTATTATTCCTTTTAAAGTTTATTTACTTCTTAGAAGTTTGTAGTTTTTTTCTCTTAATTAAAATGATTATTCGAGTTCTCATTATTAACTTTCCTTTGCTTATAAATTTGTAGCATAACTCCTTTTTTGTTCACTTCATTATTTCCCTTTGTTTTCTCGATTTATTTTTCATCTATTTTTCTAACAAGTAATATGGTAGTTGTGTTTTTGTTTTACCTGTCATTTTTCTATTGTGAACATTCCTTTCTCAAGTCAATGGAGTTACTTAACATAAAGTATGAATAAAGTATGAGAACATAACAGTCTTCATACTTGGCGAAAAAGGAACGAGTGGTAGACAATAAAGTTCATGCCAAGTATATAATAAGAATGAGAAATATTTATGGTAATGTATTTAAGAATAATTTGTGTTATAGTCTCTAATAGTCCTCTTATCCTTATCTTCTAATATAAATTTAAGGGTATTTATTTTTAATATCGAATTTATGTTGGATTTGAACCTAATTCACAAAAATACTTTGATGGACAAAAAAAGTGAATATGATTTTTGAACACCCTGGTATTTGATATGCCTTCATTAGATTTGTTTTGAATGCCTAGATATTTAGTTTGCCTTCGTTCTTGATCTTCATGGAGAACTTATAACATTTAATCCATGAAAATCCTTTGCCTTGTTAAATTATGAAAATCCTTATTATAGTTGTAGGTTGGAAGAATTGTGACAAGGACAAACTCTTTTTAACCATATTGAAGTCGACATGATGATATTGATTGACTCAAGCATGTCACTTGTGTCAAGATGGAAGAGATGACAAACTCTTCTCAACCAACCAAATTGAAACTCTCATGACGATATTTGATTAACTAGAATATGCCACCTCTGCTAGGGTTGAAAATATATGATCAGGACAACTATTTTTAACCGTATTTTGATTGATATGATAATATTTAATTGGATGAAACATGTCACTTGTGCTGGGAAGAAACAAATGTGATGAGGACTATGTCTTTGATCGATTAGGCTGAAGTTGGGATGATGATATTTGATTGGTTTGAACATGTTAGTTCTATTGAGTGGGAAGTATTGTGATTAGGGTGATTTGTTTTGACCAATCAAATTTTAGTTTATGATTTTTAATAGTTCAAACACATCAGTTGTACACGAGGCAAAAAGAAATCTAAAACCTAGGGCCCGCTGCTCTCTCTTATCGTTTGCGAACTATGTCGCCTTGAAGAAAATCCATGATAGTCGCATCCTCTCCCCAACATATGGCTGTGGGCGAGCCCAACACTAGTTCTAATCCAGAAGCAACTTATGTCGCACATCTAAATTTAGTCCAAACTGGACAAAACTTGAAAACAACAAAGCTGAAATCTATAGACATCATTCATGGAGAACCTACAATTACATTTACAGTGGAGGAGATAAATTAATACACTATGGAAGAAGGTCTACATCAAGCTCTAGTTTTCAAGTTTTCACAGGATCCAATCAATATGCAAGAGGTACAAAAGTTGTTGCCTATACAACTAGGAACTCAAGGTCGTTGCCTTGTCGGATGGCTAGCACGTCGACATATTTTGGTGAGATTCGATAGATATGATGATTATGTATTAGCTGCAGCTAAAACTGTTTAGTACCTTTTGTACAATGGTTTACAAAAGAAATTTAGAGTATTTCCATAGACAATTGGCTTCAATCCATAAGAAGAGACATCAAGAGCTTTTGTTTGGATATCTTTTCCTAACTTGCCGCCAGAGTTTTTTGCAAAACAATCCTTACTGTCAATTGCTTCGGCTGCTGGTAAAACAATAGGGATTGATAAAGCTACTCAAGATAAGTCGAGACCTAGCACGACTAGAGTTAAAGTCGAACTTGATTTGCTAGCAAATTTGCCACATCAAATAAGAATTCAATATGTCGACCAGAAAACAAGAAAAAGTGTAGAGCAATTTCAGAAGTTTGTGTATGATAATCTGCCATTTTATTGCAACTTTTGTAAGCACCAAAGCCACAACGAAAGTGAATGTCGACTATTATTGGGAAATAATGCAGCAAGAAACTAAGAAGAAGCATCGCAAGTAGGCTCTGAGATTGAAAAATATCAAGGTGATGCTCGAGAAATATTAGATGAAAAGAGGGCTCAAAATAAATTCCTTGTGGTTGATAAAAGTAGTGTCCATGATCAGGTAGTTGTGGCACGAGATTTGGAGTGCCAAAATAAAGAACATTTTGGGCTACTATTAGGCAAAGTAGTTGCGCATGAATCGGCTTCAGGGGATCAAAGTTTAATCACTAGAAATACTTTGGTCCTAAAGTCGCAAGTTGATTTTGGGAAGAAATTAAATAGCAACACTGTTGAAAACAAAAGTGTTACTGGTGCGAGACTTGGCATTAAAAATACCAGAGAAATAAGCATTAATAACAAAGGTGGAAAAAAATGGTTTTTTGCAGATTGATTCTAAGAGTGTTGATGATATTCATTCATCAGGGAATAAAGTTGGAGCTACTGAAACATTGGAGAAAAAATTGAATGAAAGTCAACTTTCTTTGACTACAAATCCTACTCTAGTTCACATTGATGATGAGGGCCAAAACAATCCAGCTACAATTGTGGCGTCGACGATAGATGATGGGCTTCAACTAAATGGAACCAGAGGTGATGTGGTGTTTATTGGAAAATCAGGACATCCATTGGCAACTAACACAAACGTTGATTTGGCATTAGATCCCGTGAATGTGAAGGTAGTGGCAGATGGAACGCAACATGATGCTCGGGGTGTTGAAACTATTGAATGCTTGGTTGACAACATGACGCAGCAGGTCGACAATGCCAATACAAAATTTGAAAGTGATGTCGGAACTAATTCAATTGCCTTGATGAATTCCAAGAGTACAAGTGAGGGAGTGGAACTGGTACATGAATCTAATTGGGCTATGGTGACGAAGAAAAAATCTCCAAGTATTGGAATTGGTTCGCCTATTAGTAACACAGTGCAACAAGTTGTAGATAGTCAAACTATGAATTCAGGTGCTCGAGAAATTGTTCCACAGGAGGTCATGTGTTTTAACACTTTTGATGCTCTTATGTGTTGTTTATACTTTAACTGAAAAACAAATGAACTAATAAGGTTATAGTTATAACTTATATTATTTAAGACTACAAATGTAGAAAACTTTCCTTTTTCAGACATTTTATATTTTTTAATACGACAGTGCTTGGTGATTTAAATAGAAAGATTTTATTCTCCCCAATGTACCCTAATCTCTTCTTCCTCCTCTATTATTGATTCTTCTTTTCCAAACAAAGTAGGACCATAGTGTTGTCTTCTTTAAAGAGAGGGCCATGTGACTTTCTCACAAACTTTTCTAGAATCTTTTTTATTAAATATAGTGGAAAAACTCAAAAAAATTATTCAATTATCACAAATGGCCTACTTATTCATGTCAATTGTTAATAGCCAGGAATAAAAATGACCCAACGGTCACATATTTGGCTCTTTTATACCATTAACCATGCCCTAACGGTGTACATATTGTGTTTAATAAGCGAATTTATTGATTTTAATATACCAAATATGTCAAATGTCATCAATTTAAACCACCCACGTCCTCTAATTCATTCCGTCTATTTTAACTCATTACTTTTATATTTTAACTCACCCCATGTTACAACTTGACCGAAATTATTTTTATCAATTTAGTATTTTACTTAGTCATACAAAGTTTATAATTGTTTGTTATAGTGTTATCAATTGCTCCTCTAGGCTCCTGATTTTTCTTTATTTAGAAAGAGTTTCCACATAAAATTCTTGATATCAATATCATTATCACTTGTTGGTTCTCTTTTTTCAAGTTATCTCTAGAATTCTATAATTCTTCATCTTTTTAGAAAAGTGTACCTAATGAATAAGAATTAATATCTCAGATGGTCACTCAACTATGCACTCTTCTCTCAGAAAGTCACTCAACTTTTAATTTTAACTCAAAAGTCACCC
>WBID01032359.1:0-23025 GCA_009849685.1 Solanum x juzepczukii
CGTTCTTGCATGCTCATTAAAATATGAAAGACTTGGGCCTTCTCCACTACTTTCTTGGTATGGAAGTGTATCGGCAGGGGCGCACTCTTATCCTTCGTCAGCAGAAATATGCCTAGATCTCTTGCCTCGTGCAGAATACGAGTTCCTTAACGTCTTAGCTATTTACTCATGTGATGAGAATCATAATTACTTCAACCAATTGTTAACACATTTCCCTAGACCTTACTAACTCTGATTTCATCCAAATCTGCACTAGATTGAGAAATTCCAAGTTACTATGAAAATGTTTTCCAGCCCAACATTTTTCCCCATTGTCTTTTCTATAACGACGGGAACCGGTCATGACAATAGATACCAATTTACCCATCACTCATCCCCGAGTGATGATATACCATGAGTTTACGATATTTTTGATACATTTCACTTAAGAGTTGTGTGTGTCTAGGGCCATTTTGTATTATAAATAATGTTTTTGTGTTATGTTAGCAGGAAATTGGCTTTGCCGCGGTTGAGTGAGATAACAGCTGAAAATGTGCCGAAGTTGCCACCCACGGAGGGACCTACGGACCATAGGTGCTGTGATGGTCCGTCTATGAGTAGGCATAGATGGGAGCATCAGGAAAGTCTGATCAAGTGTTGAACTATGAAGAAATCCATGGGATGTAGGACGACCTATGACCCATGCTGCACATCCGTAGAAGGTGGTCAGAGAGTTGAAGTTCCTGTACCTAATGAAAATCCTAAGTGTGGAGCCACGGAAGAGGACCCACGGACTGTAGGTGCTATGGTCCATCTTGAACATCCGTTATTGATGAACTAAGAGTTGAAAGATCCAACCTTTGTGGAAATGTTCTAAGTGTTGACCAATGGAGGGGACCTACAGACCGTAGGTCGACCCACGGTTCGTAGGTCGAGTCGTTAATCAAAGTCGTGTCCCATAAGTTTATTCCTTATTTTGTTTCCATTTTGTTTAGGACATGTTTTTTTTATAAATATAGTATGTAAACCTCATTTTGTGGGTTAGACATTATTGTTTACTTTTAGTTCTTGATATTTTTCTTGGGAATTAACTTGCAAACTCTGGCAATTTGATTTTCGGATACCGGTTTATAAGATTTTTGCTTTGAAGTTTAGTTTGAGATTTCAGGTTTCTTCTACTCTAAACGTAAGTTCATGAATTCTTATTATCAAAAGATGAATTGTTTTCTTTCAAGCATGAGTAGCTAAATCCACAACTAGGGTTGTAGGAACCATGATCGATTAACAACGTATGAATAATAACTAAGTAATTCTTGAATAGTGTGATGCATGCATTGGTAATTCTTTCGCTTAGAAGTCTTTTTAACAAGTGCATGCATTAGAACTTTCCTTGTTGCTACTTGTTGGACCAAGGAGGTAGTTAATAAGAAAAGATTATCAACAGAGATTTAGTGTAATACTATCTAACAGTCTAATGTCAATTAGTGTGAGGGTGAAAACTAAGTCATACATTGATGTTATGTCCAAACTGAGGTAAAGGTAAGGGTTAGTAAAGTATACACATGTAGCCGGACCAAGGTGCAGAGTGAAATTCTCTACTTGGAGGACCAATCACTTAGGGATACCTATCGTACCAACTTTGCATGTAAAACACTAGGAAATGATTACTATTATTAGGATTACCGTGTTAAGAGCTTATGGGAACACATACACCCTAGTTTCTTTCTCTTATTGATAACTCATAGTTTGAATCTTGTTCACTTGTTATTTAAACAATAATCAATTATTTGTTTCACAAATCCCCCCACCCTTATTTACTTGTATAAGAAATAAGTTGACTAAACGAATATAATAGTGGGTTAAGTTTAAGTCTAAGCCATATTCCTGGTGGGATCGACTCCAACCTACAAGTTGGGTTCTTTATTTGATAACGATTGCTTATACTTCTTTAGGGAGGTGTAATTTGAGCGTATCAAATTTTGGCGTTGCTGTTGGAAAATAAGGCTTTTAGATTAAGTTTAACTATATTATTGAACTTTAGTCAATTATTTCCTAATTTTACGTTTCTATTATTTTTGTTTTCTTCAGGTTTCTACTTTAGTGTATGCCAAGTACACGGAGTCGAGGCGAACCATTGACCCCATACGATCCAGAGTTAAGCAAAACTTTGAGAAAGATGAATAATCAAGGGGTCCAAAATAATCCAATCATAGAGAAGCATGTGGAAGGTGTTCGTAATGAGAATGCTCTGGTTGCTGGTGCTAATCTACTCGGAGATGCATTGAGGGTGCAGAATCCACAAGAACCAAGACTATGTGATAATTACAAGGTTGACTTTAATACTGTTGAATTTGAAGGACCTATTGTTCTCCCTCCTCTAGCTCCAAGGCATACATTTATGGTGACCAGCAGTCTAATGTAGATGCTTATGGAAAGGGGGTTGTTTTCTGGTATGACTTCGGAAGATCCGCATAGGTACATGGCCAAGGTGAAGAGTGATTGCAAGAGTTGTGTGGGATGACCGGAGTTGGATATGAACTTCACAGTGTTGAGAGTCTTCCCTCTATCATTGACCGGAGATGTTGCGATATGGTTTTCTGAGCTTTCATACAACTCGATTCATACATGAGATCAATTGCATAAGTTGTTCATGGAAAAGTATTTTCCATTGTCCAATAAGTTGAATCACAAGGACAAACTGAACAACTTTGTTGCACTACCTAGAGAGTTAGTGACAAGTTCGTGGGATAGGTTCACTGCATTAATAAGAAGTGTTCCGAATCGCCGCATTGATGATGAGTCACTGAAGGAGTACTTCTACAGAGGTCAGGATGACAATAGTAAGGTTGTGCTTGATACTATCACTGGAGGTTCATATGGTGAGTGCACTTTTGAGGAGATCGCTGAGAAATTAGAGAAGATTACCTGAAATAATAAAGCATGGAGCACTAGGAAGTCAGACACTGGAAGAAGAACTTTTGCAGTTCAAGCTACACCTAGTCAATCTGCCGATGATATTCGTGAGGAGATGGCTCAGATGAGGACAAAACTTGGGTTGGTGTTAAAGCATTTGAGCAAAGGTGCAGAAAGGGTGAATGTGGTAAACTACTTGACTAGAACTCCACCACTACCAGTTGAGGAATACTACTATGAGGAGGATACTTATTAGTTGTAAGATCACACAGGGGGTTTCCAAGCCAACGACCAAGGTTCCAACTAAGATAATTATCACCAAGGTCAAGGAAACCATGGTCGGAACTATGGTAACTAATGAGTCCATAATTTGTACTCATTTAGGGCTTTATGTTAATGGATTTTGTGTCCTCAAATGCATATTTTTCATCCATAACTGATGTAAATACTTGAGTTTCAGGTATTTGGAGTTAGAGAAAAAGCATGGACACTATGGAGCAAAAAGGAACAACATGGCTGATAGAACCAAGAAATGAAGGCCTGAGGATCGCCTAATGCATTAGGTGAGTCGCCGAATGGCCGTAACCTCGCCCAAACTTCTAGTGTGCTGAGCCCTGAAGGAAAAGATCAAGTTGGCAATGAAAGGGAGCAGTGGGCGCATCATTGAACAGTTCCACGAAGCAACATCATATCGCCCTATGATTCAAAATGTAAAGATGTTGAAGGCAAAAACTGAAAGGCGATAAACCAGATCAAAGGGCGGTTTGATGAGTGCATCGACGATCCCGACTAATTGCACCGAGTGGTCCTTCAGAGCACAAATTTTTAAAAACTATAAATACCCATTTAAATCTGTAGCTTAGTATCAAAGAGTAGCAAATTATTACGGATTCTTAAGAATATTTTCAGTTTGAGTTCTTACAATTTTTAGGAGACATTGTTCTTGAGCTTTGAAGGTTTTCATCTCCAAGGGATTGGAAGTGGACATCAAAGAATCTTCATCTTAGATGTATTTAAAGACATTATTTATCGTACCCAATTGATGGAAACACTTTTTGGTATCAATTTTGATCTACTTTTCATGTCTAGCTAAAACCCCAATTCTTGGGGTGTGATTTTGTGAATATGGGTTACATTTACTGTTCGGTATTGCTCATTGTTAGTCTATTTGTTGTTTAAATGTGATTTCATATAGTAGTTGTGTTTGAACTTAATGGGATTGTAATTGCAAATACGATTTCATCTTAGTGTTTTGGCATGCATGAGAGAGTAGTTTTAAAACTAAAACTACTAAATCGATAGCCTGTGGTTATTGGGTCGTCATGGGTTCAGCTCAAGAGAGTGAATCCTAGACCTTCTCCCACATATTCAGCTAGAGAGAGTGAATGGGCTAAGGCGAAGGTTGTGCTTAATTGCTGTAACTCGATGTTCGAGAGAAACCGAGTTGATTTGGGGTAAGTTGTTTGAGAGAAAATTTACCCCCACTAAAGTCTAGTTTAGTAACAAATGTTCAGCAATTTACTATCAATAGCATTTACCTGGTTGTTTATTTTATCCCATAGTCTTATGACATCCCAAGAATCCCGTCTCCCCATCTCAAATCTTTATATTTTTTTGCTATTTTTGGTTCATTAGCTGAATACAAACCCCCGTCGATAATTGACATTCGTGTTACTTCTTGATTTAGTATGCTTTTACTCATAAATATTTATAGCTATGATTGACTAGAACATAATTTTAATTTTCTATTTAATTCTCGAATACTAACTGCTCCCTTCGAAATCGACCTCAACCCATTCAGTTTGGTTATAATCCTACACACGATCGTTGACACTTGAATTGGATGTTGTGCCTTTAATTATGTCAAACTATCAAAATGGCGCTGCTGTCGGGGAGTGGTGTTACTTGAGAATGTTTAGTTAAGTTGAATTTTGTTATAGTAATACTTACTTAATTTTAGCTTTGTGTTTTTCTTGTTTGAGCTTCAAAACAAAGGAGGTTAGTATGTCGAGCAGTATTGGCAAGCAAATGGAGTTCCCTCCATTAGAAGTAATGACGTTCAGTGATCGCATGGGCAAGGTTTAAAGAACTGCTAGTTCAATGTCGAACTCATGAAATTCTCGTTATAGTCCTCCTGGATTGCTTTTACAGAAGTCTTGTCCCGGAAACAAGGTATTGACTGACCAACTCATCCCGGATGGTATGACACAACAGCCCTATGTGATAGCAGCCCACCTGGTTGATAACATGGCTGAAACAAACCAAGAAGTAGAGAAGGATTTTATGTTGGTTGCACTAATGACTTAGATGGATGAGTTGGCCAAAAAGATAGCGGAGATTGCAGTCCAATGCAAAAGGAAGGACAAATACATCCCTCCTCATGAGAGAAAAAGGGCTAAGGACAATGAGGGTAAACATGTCGAAGAAATGCGCTCGATCATTCTCCACAAGGTAAATGAGCATGATAGGGTGCTGGGAGAGATGAAGGAGAACATTTAAGTGATGAAACATATGCTTGGTTCTCATTCCAGATCGATCAAGCTGCTCGAGAACCTTATGGGTCATGTGATGCCTCAGCTCTACCCGCAGCAAAACAGAGGGTTGCCAAGTGATGCTATAGCTAACCCCAAGAGTGGAGTTTAGGTGTTCACTCATGTCGTGCCAAGACTTTAACTAAGGCGTTGTTTGGGAGGCAACCCAAAACCCTTTATTGTCTTATTTTTGTTTTAGAAATAATGGTGTGTTGATTGTGTAGATTAAAGTGTGGGCAGTGTTTAAAAAGCACAGGTTGGCGAGCATCATTTCCATTCAGCGAATTGCCGAAGAGGTCGGTGACCCCGACCTAATCCACCATTTAACTAAAGACATCTTCAAAATAGAGTCTGTAAAACATGGCGAACCTAGGAAATTATCGGGGAGTCACCAACCAGGTCGGCGATCCCGACGGAGACCGCCGTTTGGACCCCCACAATAACTGGAGGTCCTGTAAAATTTGGAGAGGTGAATGAATACTCAGGGTGTAGCCAAGTAGCTCAGCGAGCACGACTAATATCGCCGAATAGGCGTTAAATAGATGTTTTTCAGGCCACAGATTTAAAAGTTTCAAATTCATTCACTTTCCCTTACTTTTCATCTTCACAAACTCATATCCATACTCCAGTTTCTATATTTCTTGAAATTTTTAAAGTAATTTTAGTGTTGATTTGTGCTTGGAGTTGGATTACATTATTGCCTGGCAATTCAATCTTTATTAATCAGCATCAAAGGTTGGTTTTCTGAACCCCGAGTTTATTTTATCGAAATTGTACTCTTTTGCAATGATCTTATCGTGTTGTCGTATGCTAGGCCTCTCTGATAGAATTAGTATGTTTGAATGCGTAATTTAATTTGATACTCTTTCCCATAATGTTTTGATTGTCAAAATACCTCAGTCTTGCGCTTAAAATGAAGTAAATTTCACGGATTCATGCTTGAATGTTATGGGTATGAGCTTAATTTAACTAGTGCATGCGTTGATTTTCTTTTTTGGGGGTTACGGGGTTGAATTCGAGAAGTTGGGTTAAAAGTAGGCACGTTGGGCGTTTAGCGAGCTGGGTCGAGCTCGCCGAACCACTCGGCGGTTCGCCAAATGTCCCCATCTCATCTTTCATTTCATGCTAAATGAGTAGTTGAATTCTGTAACTTTCGATGAATATCTTGAGGTCGTTGACAGCACTCGGCGACTCGCCAAAGGTATTCTTGATCGCCCTTTGTCTGCCCCCTAAACCCTTTTTCCACTGAAACTTTCGGCAGGCTAACCCAGTTCGCCAAAGAAATTTGGTGACCCGCCAACTGTTTCAGTGTGTCTGTTTGCGCCTAATTCTCTGTACATTTGTTTGGATATTTCCTAACTTCTTCTCGAGCTTTTGCAGACATGACTAGATCAAAAGCTAATGAAAGAATAATACCAGCCCAAGAGAAGACTAAGGGGATTTCGATAAATGTGGATGCAGCTAATTCCAAAGGAAAAGCCAAAAAAATTCCCACAACGGGTGTGAAAGGAAAGGGAAAAAGGTCCACTTCTACAAGGAACACCACTATCACAGATCCTAATATTCCTTCATGGGCCTGATGATTCTATGCAGCTGTGCATGTTTTCCTGGAGGACTCGCATGTGATTGCACCTAGTGGATCTGGCACTGCCGTTCCTCCTGAGGTGATCCCAGGCACTGATGCTCAGAATCAAAGTGATGCTTCGGGCATTGATGCCCAAACGGATGGACCAACTGTGTAGATATGACCCTCTCTTTACCTCCATCTCTCCCTTTCTTTATTTTGACTTGTGGATGTTTTTATTTGCATTTGAGGATAAATATTTTTATTTGTGGTGGGGTGAGATCCATATTTTGTGACTCCGTTTTGTTTATATAATTGGGCTTTGAACTAAATTCGTGTTATACACTGTTGTTTGTGGAAGGTTTAGGTTTATAGGTCCTTGCTTTTGATTGTACATGATTTTTTTCCCTTCTGAATTTTTTTTGCCACCTCTTGTATGTATTGAATGTGGTTGTTCTCTTGCAAATTTGAGTATCGGTTTTGATCTATACCGATGACTTGAATAGTGTTCATAATCGAACATAAATGAATGTGCGGCTACGACAAGACCAATTGAAGTTGCATAGACAATATGTGGACTCTTTGCATCTCGTTGTGACTAACCAAATATCAAATCGAGTCTCTTGTGATGAACATTACATACTAGCGAAAGTGTAGAGTCTTGTTTGACATTGATGTCGACTGCCTTGTGTGATGAGCTTATCGTGAACCATGCATGATGACACCTAGAATTTGCCCCATTAGTCCGGTTGACTAAGTGATGCTATTTCTTAAAATGATCTTAGGCAATTTTAAAGAGTGTGAACCAATTTGAAAGTATACCTCTTTTGTGGCCTACCTTGTGAGTGTGTGAACCTGTTTGGAGCACCCTTCGAACCTTAAATCTTTTCTTGGAAGAAACTTGATAACAATGCTACATTTTATTAACCCATTATCCATAATCCTCATGATCTGTGGTTAGTTTGAATAGCCAACTTAGGCCAAAAGCCTAAGTTGGGGATGTGGTGACAAGAGAAGGCAAATCAAGTAAATGCAAAGAAGTCCATTGTATCTATGTTTTGAGGTGAATGGAACCCCTCCATATAAAAAAAAAGGAGAGAACAAGAAGAAAAGATTGAAAGAGAAAAGAAAGAAAAAGTTGTGAAATAAAGTTGTGGAAATACAAAGAAAATGGGGTTCTTAGTGGCTCATGGAAGATGAATAAGAGGTAACTTTTGAGCTTGAATGAAATTGATAAAGAAAAGGAAAGAAGGTGTTGTTCATATCACATTTCATGAATATTTTTAGCGTATAAGCCTAAATGACCATACCATTGCACTCAGCCATAGTACAAGCCTTCAAAAGACCTTTTTGATCTTGAATGAGCTGAAGCAAAAATCAATTGGAAAATAAGGGTAAACCTATGTGTGAAATCATGCATTGTGTTTATCTTTTTGAGTGTGAGTGTTGATCTTGATTCCGAAACCTTAATTGATTGAACCATTGAGTGAATATGGAATCATTCTTTTTGTGAGGGCATTTGATTTCCTTTGTTGACCTTGAACCTGCATTTGAAGCAAGTATAGTGAGCATTCTTTGATAATGGTGAGTCACAACTTGAAACTTTGATTGCGCAATTGATCCTTACATGAGTAAGTTGAGACTTTTTGTGTGCATTCATGATTGAGTCTTGTGTAGCACTATTTGAGACATCCTTTTTGAACTGTTGAACTTGAGTTTTACTTGAAGACAAGCAAAAGTTTAAGTTTGGGTATTGATGAGTCCACAATTTGTACTCATTTAAGGCTTTATTTTAATGGATTTAGTGTCCTCAAATTCACATGGACACTATGGACCAAAAAGGAACAAGGCGGCTGAATGAACGAAGAAATGACGGCCTGAGGATCGTCTAATGCATTAGGCGAGTCACCGAATGGCCGTAACCTCGCCCAAAGTTCCAGTGTGCTGAGCCGTGAAGGAAAAGATCAAGTTGGAGAAGAAAGGGAGCAGTCGGCGCATCACTAAACAGTTCTACAAAGCAATACCATATCGCCCAATGATTCAAAATGTGAAGTTGCTGAATGCAAAAGCTGAAAGGCGATGAACCAGATCAAAGGGTGGATCGTCGAGTGCATTGGCGATCCCAACTAACTGCGCCGAGTGGTCCTTTGAAGCACAAATTTTTGAAAACTATAAATACCCATTTAAATATGTAGCTTAGTATCAAAGAGCAGCGAATTATTACGAATTCTTTAGAATATTTTCAGTTTGAGTTATTAGAGTTTTTGGGAGACATCGTTCTTGAGCTTTTAAGGTTTTCATCTCCAAGAGATTGGAAGTGGACATCAAAGAATCTTCATCTTAGACATGTTTAAAACATTATTTATCGTACCCATTTGATGGAAACACTTTTTGGTATCGATTTCTATCTCTTTTTCATGTCTAGCTAAAACCCTAATTCTTGGGGTGTGATTATGTGAATATGGGTTAAATTTACTGCTGGGTATTGCTCTTTGTTAGTCTATTTGTTGCTTAAATGTGATTTCATTTAGTAGTTGTGTTTGAACTTAATGGTATTGTAGTTGCAAATACGATTTCATCTTAGTGTTTTTGGCCTGCTCGAGAGAGAGGTTTTAAAACAAAACTACTAAATCGATAACCTGTGGTTATTAGGTCATCTGGATTCAGCTCGAGAGAGTGAATCCTAGACCTTCTCGTACACATTCAGCTCGAGACAGTGAATGGGCTAAGGCGAAAGCTGTTCTTAATTGCTGCAACTCAGTGTTCGAGAGAAACCGAGTTGAATCGAGGTAAGTTGTTCGATAAAAATTTACCCCCACTAAAGTCTAGCTTAGTTACAAATGTTCAGCAATTTACTATCAATAGCATTTACTTGGTTGTTTATTCTATCACATAGTCCTATGACATCCCAAGAATCCAATCTCCCCATCTCACATCTTTATATTTTTTTTGCTAGTTTTGGTTCATTAGCTGAATACAAACCCCCATTGATAATTGACATTCGTGTCACTTCTTGATTTAGTATGCTTTTACTCGTAAATATTTATAGCTATGATTGACTAGAACATAATTTTACTTTTCTATTTAATTCTCGATTACTAACTGCTCCCTTAGGACTCGACCCCAACCCATTCCATTGGGTTATATTACTACATGCGATCGTTGACACTTGAATTGGAAGTTGTGTCTTTGATTACGTCAAACAATCAGTAACTACAATTGAGAGGGGTAGGCCTTATGTTCCACCTGCAAATTAGGAATCTAGGAATAGGGAAGCTGGGGGTAGTATGTCTCGTATTGAGGATATGATGCAGAAGATGATGAAGAGGTTTGACATGACTGATGAGAATGTGAAAGAGATGTGAAACAACTTGTCTAGAATTGGTCAAAAATTTGATGCCCATGCAGTGTCGATCAAACAAATTGAGAAGCAGATGAATCACTTGTCCACTACAGTAAACCCACGTCAGCCTGCCACACTTCCTAGCAACACCATCCATAATCCAACGAATGATGGGCATTGTATAGAAGTCACTACTCGAGGAGGTAAACAGACCGTTAATCCAATTATGCCATTTGAGGTTGAAATTGTGGTAGAAAGAGATGATGATGAGATCGAGGTCACTATAGAGTCTAGGAATGCTACAAAGAAGGAAGCGAAGGTGACCCAAAAAGTTGTTTCTATGCCTAGACCTCCATCGCCATTCCCACAGAGATTGGTGAAGTAGAATGAAGAAGGAAAATACCGCAGGTTCATTACTATGTTGAAACAACTTTCCATCAATGTTCCATTGATAGAGGCTTTGGATCAAATTCCTGGGTATGCAAAGTTTATGAAGGATTAAGTGACCAAAAAAAGGGCTGTCAATTTTGAGAATGATGAGAGGTTGCAACATTGCAGTACTATTGCTAATAGGTCACTTGTGCAGAATAAAGAGGATCCTAGTTCTTTCACTATTCCTTGTACCACTGAGTTGTGATGATTCCATGATTTGGACTCATTTAGGGCATTATTTTAATAGATTTAGTGTCCTCAAATGCATATTTTGTGCCAATAACTGATGTAAATCCTTAATTTTTAGGTATTTGGATTGAGGAACAAAGCATGGCACTAATGAGCAGAAAGGAACAAGGCAGCTGAAAGAACGATGAAAAGAAGGCTTGATCATCACCTAACCTATTGGGCGAGTCGCCGAATGGCCTTGATCTCGCCTAAAGTTCCAGTGTGCAAAGCCATGAAGGAGAAAATCAAGTCGGCGATAGAAAGGAGCAGTCGGCGAGTCACCGAACGGTTCCACGATGCAGTGCTTGATTGCCCAAAGTTACAGAACTTGAAGATGCTGAAAGACCAAAGCAAAAAGGCGATGGACTTGACCAAAGGGAAGATCGCCGAGTGGATCGGCGATCCTAACTTATTGCGCAGAAAGGTCCTCCGCAGCACATTTTTTGCCACTGTAAATATATTTTAAAATTCTTTGTTTAAAAAAGGAGTTATGAAAATATCATTTTTCAGTATCAGTTTTTGAAGTTTTACAACTCTAAGTTTGGAGACATAATTTTCCTTAGCTTTGAAGATTTGAAGATTTGAAGATTTCCAATTTTGAGAAATTGGAAGTTGGCCTTAGAGATTCTTCAACCTTGACCTTTGTAAAGAAGAAATTAATCGTACCCAGTTGATGGAAACAGAATTTGGAAACAATTTCTAACTTTTTATGAAGTTTAGCTAAAACCCCAATTCTTGGGGTGTGATTATGTGATTATGGGTTGATTTAGTTGCTGGGTATTGTTAATTGATAGTTTAAATGTTGTTTATAAGTGATTTCAATCAGTAATTGTGGTTTAATTTAAAGGGTTGTAGTTTCAAATGCAATTTTAACTACATGTTTTTGACTTGCTCAAGAGAGAGGTTTTAAAACCAAGATTACTGATTTGATGGTCTGTGGGTATTGGGTTGTCATGGGTTCAGCTCGAGAGAGTGAATCCTAAACCCTTTTCCACACATTCAGCTCAAGAGAGTGAATGGACTAAAGCAAAGGTTGTTCTTAATTGTTGCATATTGGTGTTCGAGAGAAACCAATATGAATCGGGGTAAACTGTTCGAGAGAAAGTTTATCCCCACTAACGTCTAGCTTATTCACTAATTTACATGTATTTACTATCAATTGCAAATACCCACTTGTCAAACTTAGTCCATAATCCAATCATATCCCAAGAACCCGTCTCTATACTTGTTATTTTCGTGTTATTTGATGTTGTAGCTGATAGTTGAAACCAAACCCCTATATTTGACACATGTGTCACCCCTTAATTTGAAACCATGCTTTTATTCGTAAATGTTTTTACCTATGATTGACTTGAACATATTTGTACTTGGCTCTTGAATCTTAAGGGCATACCACTCCCTGTGGGATTCGACCCAGCTCACTTAGTTGGGTTACATTACTAACTAACGATCATTGACACTTAGTATTGGAAGAAGTGTCCTGGTACGTGAAATCAAAATGGCGCCGCTGTCGGGGAGTGGTGTTGGTTAAGATTCTTTAGTTAAGTTGAATTTTGCTCTTGTTAGTTATAGTTGAACTTACTTATTTTTAGTTTTGGTTTTCGTGTTGCTTGTTTTGAGCAGAGAATTGGAGCATATCTGGTAGCAACAGTGACCCAATGGATCACCCTCCTTTGATATTGATGATTTTTAGAGATAACATCCTACATTTCAAGCGATTGGAGAGTGAAGCCATATATGAGTTGTGGCAATGGTTTAAGACCCTATTGCAGCAATGCCCAACTCATGGAATTCCAAATACGATGTGTATGTAATGCTTCTACCGGGGTCTTGGCCTCGAAAATAGAATAGTGGCTGACAAAATCTCTCCAGGTAGTCTCATCCATCTACTTTATGCTAAAGCAGCCCAACTCCATGATAACATGGCCAAGACCAACAAGGAGAACGAAAAAGACCAAGAATTTGCCACACTGTTAACCTTGCTAGATGACTTGGCCAAGAAAGTCATGGAATTAGAGGTAGTGTCCAAGACGAAGGACATGTACATCCCCCCTCATGAGCGTCGAAAGATGAAGAAGCAAGATGGTGGGCAAATTGAAGAGGTCCTTTTACTCATTCTACACAAAGTCGAAAAGCACGATAGAGTGTTGGAGGAGTTAAGAGAGAATGTCTTGATGTTGAACCAGATGACAACCTCTCATTCCATGCTTATTCAGCTACTAGGGTCCCAAATGGACCAAGTGTTGTCTCACCTCTTCCCAAAGCCAGAAGAGAGGTTTCCTTATGAAAATGAGGCAAACCCCACGAATGGAACTTAAGTGGGGACTTGTGTTGTGCCACAACATTAACTAAAGCGCTGCTTGGGAGGCAACCCAAGTTTTATTTTCTTTCTTTTTAAGTTTGAAATAATAGTGTGTTGAATGTGCAGGTCAAAGTGTGGAAAGTGTTCGAAAAGTGCAGGTTGGCGAGCTAAAATCCCAGTCGGCGAATCGCCGAGAAAGTCGGCGCCCCCAACCTAGACCGTCGTTGGCCTCAAAACATTTTCAAAGTGTAGTCTGTAAAACTCGGCGAGCCTATGAGAAACTTGGCGAATCGCCGACCAGGTCAGTGATCACGACTTTTTCTGCCGTTTGGACCCCCACATTAACTGGAGGTCCTGTAAAACTCGGCAAGGTAAGTGCCATCTCGGCGTGTCACCGAGTGGGCTGGCAAGAAAAACTAATGTCACCGAATGGACGAGAACTGGACGATTTTTAAGGTTAAAGGTTCAAAAGTTTCAAACTCTTTCACTTTCCCTCACTTTTAATCTTCCCCAACTCACACCCGCATAGTCTTGTCTATATTTCTTGCATTTTTATCGTATTTGAGTTGTTGATTGTGTGTTCGGAGTTGATTACTTTGCCGTCTAGCATTTCAATCTTGATTATTCAGCATCTAAGGTTGGTTTTCCGAACCCCGAGTTTATTTTTAGAAATTGTGTACTCACTTGCAATGACCTTATCTTAGTAATGTGTGTTGGGCCTCTATGATCTTAATTGTGTATGTGTGTTCTTGTGTAAATTCAAAAATCTTGCTCGTAATGTTTAAATTGTTGAATTCTTGTGATTATGTGCCTTCAAATTGGTTAAAATTTGTAGGGTTGTGCTGGCATGTTGTTGGGTCTAGTCGGGTGAAGTCTAAGTAGCTCGTATTTGTGCAAAATGACGTATTTTGCCCAATGATGGAGCGGTTGACGTCATTCTTAAGGGCAAAAGTTGTCAAATGGCCAAACTTAGCAAAACCATGAGAAGTCTGAGTATCCCGGGGTAATGGGTCTTAGTTGAATTGTAGAAGTTCATGCTTTGATTTTGTTTTCGGGGGTTGCGGGGTTGAATTTGAGAAGTTGGGTTAAAAGTTGGCACGTTGGGTCGTTTGGCGAGCTGGGCCGAGCTCGCCGAACCACTCGGCGGTTCGCCAAAATTCCCCATCTCGCCTTTATTTTCATGCTAAATGAGTAGTTTGGTTCTATAACTTTCGGCGAGAAGCCTGAGCTTGCCGAATGTCCTTCTTGATCACCCTTTGTTTGCTCCCTTATCCCTTATTTGCACAGTAACTTTCGACGGGCTAATCCTCGCTCGCTGAATGCTGTCGGAGATTCACCGAAAGGCCCTTCCATTGTCGACATGCCAAAATATTTTGAGAATTTTGAGCCAATCATTTCAGCGAGCCCGATCTAGCTCTCCAAAGAGATTCGGTGACTCACCGACGTGTTCAGCGAGTCTGTCTACAACTATTTTCTGTGCTTTTGCCTGAATCATTTTTAACATTTTCCAGATGTTTTGTAGACATGGTAAGGACCAACTTCGACATGCCACCCCGAATAAGAGCACATGGTATCACAATCAATGAAGGGGAATCAAATCCTCCCAAGAAGGGAAGGTAAGAGCTCCCAGTAGGAGAAAAAGGCAAGGGCAAGAGGCCCACATCTGAGAGAGAGACTGTTGAATCCCAGACTGCCTTATTTGAGCCTGAGGATGACCAGCCTTTGCAGTCTAGGTGGGATGAGATCCGAGCTAGATCTCACATTGACTCAACTAGAGTCCCATAAGCTTCCACCCTAGCAGGCTCAGTGCCAACTCCGGCACCTCATGTGGCTCCTATGCCACCAGTAGTGCCTCCTCCCAGGCTTCTTAACATGTAGAGGGTGACAGATTATGCACCATCCTTGAGGAAAAGTAATTATCTACAGAGGGCCTTGAGGGAAAATACTCCAATGTGAGGGACACCCTAAACTTCCACATATTCGAGCAGTTCACCAGGCCTCGAGGCCCATATATTCCTTCATGGGTCAAGGAGTTCTATACAGCGTATGGTGAATCGATTCCAAAGAGTGAGAAAAAGGCTAGCGAGTTTAGACCGGTTAAGTCTGTTGTGGTCCGGGGTAAAGAAGTTAGATGCAATAGCGAGTTCATCAACACCGTACTTGACAGAGGGTATGACTTTGACTACCCCAACTTTACTACTGCTACAACTTCATTGGATGAGCTCAAGGGTTGGCTGGCGCCTCTCATCTCAGACATCATCTCGAGGTGGATAGAGGCAAGAGTTCCGATTGAGAAGAGGGACTTGAGTGTGGCTGCACATTACTGGTTCAGATTCATCAACAACTTTATTATGCCCTCTCTGAATGAGTCCGTTCTTCGTCATCCTAAGGTGGCCTGCCTTGGTTCGATTATTTCTCGTAAGAGCATTTACATGGTGTTTATTATTGAGCAAGAGATGGCCATGAGGGCCACGCAGAGGTAGACCTCACTTCAATTACAACACTTGATCATAGAGTTGTGTCGGCGTGCTGGAGTGCCCCGAGATGAAATAAGAGATATTGAGGTTACCCCGTCTTCCTCCACTGATATCCAGTGCATTGAGGCCGAGTACACTTGAGAGGAGGCTGACAGGAGGAGGGAAGCTCCGGTGGACACATCCCCAGAAGTGGATATCGATTTGATACCTACAGAGGCATGTTTGCCTACACCGGCATCCAGGCCTTCAGGTACATCTTCCCCTTCTTCTTATTCATAGGCTCCAGGTGCATCTACCTCTGCCCAGCCCACCAAGATCACTCAAGCTATGATCCTGAAGATAGGGGACCTGGCCCATTCAGTTGATGTGAGGGCCACTAGACTAGAGAGATCTATCCCGTGGATGATTGAGGCTACCATCTTAGTTGCACTCACCCCCTTCAGACTTCCATTGACACTCTCACTATAAGAGTTGAGGCTTGTGAGAGCAGACAAGGGGAGACCTCCGAGGGTACGACTTTGAAAGCCGAAGTAGCAGATTTGAGGAAGGATGTAGACTATCTAAAGTTTACTGACTTCACTTCATTACTAGAGGTTGCAGATGATGTGGATGCTCCTGAGACTTCAGATACTCCTCTAGCTACCATCGGAGATGTACATAGGGATGATACAGTAGTTGATGAGTCATAGGCAGAGACTAATGAGGAGCAGATAGAGATAAGGGAGGAGAGCATATATGGAGGTTTGCCAGATCATAAGGAGACGGTTGTGCAATCGGTAATCTAGACATCACTGACAGAGACATCCATGGTAGCTTTTAGTGGACCTACTACTTTTGATGTGACTCTGGGCACTGATGCCCAAGTTCAAACTGATGCACCGGGCACTGATGCCTAGATATATGGAGCGACTGTTTAGATAGGATCCCACCTTGTGTGACTATTTTTCTGTATATATTTTGGGTTTTGAGCTATAACTGTGTTTTGCATTTTTCTTGTGAATGATTGATCTTGTGGCTCCTTTTTTAAAATTGTAAATGATTTTTGGACCCTTCCAAAAAAATAAATAAATTGTGCCACCTCTTATTTGTGTTTGAATGTGGTTGTTCTCTTACAAATTTGAGTATCGATCTTGATCAAAACCAATGATTTTAATAGTGCTCATAATCAAACAAAAATGAATGTGTGGCAACGATGAGGCCAAATGAAGTTGCATAGAGAATATGTGATCTTTTTGCATCTCGTTGTGACTAGCGAAGTATCAAATTGAGCCTTGTGTGATGAACATTGCACACTAGCGAAAGTGTGGAGTCTTGTTTGATATTGGTGTCAATGCCTTGTGTGGTGACACCTAGAATATGCCCCGTTGGTCCGATTTACTAAGTAATGCAATCTCTTGATATGATCTTAGGCAACTTTGAAGAGTGTGAAACAATTTGACATTATATCTCTTTTTGTGGTCTGCCTTGTGAGTGTGTGAACTCCGCTTGAACACCCTTTGAGCCTTAACCCTTTTATTGGAAGAAACTTGATGAAATTGTGAACTTTCTTGATCCATTACCCTTAATCCTCATGATTTGTGGTTTGTGTGAATACCCAACTTAGGCCAAAAGTCTAAGTTGGGGGTGTGGTGAAAAGAGAAGGTAAATAATGAAGTGCAAGGAAGTCCCCTTTGACCCATAATGTTGAGAAAAATGGAACCCCCCACATATAAAAAAATGAAGAGTGAAAATGAAGAAAAGAATGAAAAAGAAAAAGAATGAAAAAGTTGTGGTATAAAGTTGTGAAAATGCAAAAAAAAATAGGGTATCCAGCAGTCCATGGAAGATGAATAATTGGGTTATTTGTGAGCACAAATAAGAATGATGAGAAAAAGGAAAGAAAGTGTTGTTCAAACCACATCTCATGAGGATTACAACCATTGAGCCTAAATGACCATACATTTGCACTTAGCCCCGTAACAAGCCTTGAAAAGTCCTTTTTGATCTTGAGTGAGCTGAAACAACTGTTGGTTGGAAAATAAGGGAAAACCTATGAGTGAAATCATGCATTGTGTTCATCTTTGTGAGTGTGAGTGTTGCATTTGATTCTAGAGCTTTAAATTGTTGACTATTGTGTCTGAATATGGAATCATTCTTTGTGTGAGGGCATTCGAGTACCTTTGTTGAGCTTGAAATTGCATTTGAAGCAAGTATTGTGACCTTGAGATTCTTTGATAATGGTGAGTCAAAACATGAATCTTTTAGTGCAAAATTGATCCTTGCATGAGTAAGTTGAGTCTTTTTGTGTGCAATCATGATTGAGTCTTGTGTAGAACTATTTGAGACATCCGTTTTGAACTATTGAACTTGAGTTTTACTTGAGCACAAGCAAAAGTTTAAGTTGGGGGTGTTGATGAGTCCACAATTTGGATTCAATTAGGGCTTTATTTTTATAGATTTAGTGTCCTCAAATGCATATTTTGTGCCAATAACTGATGTAAATCCTTGATTTTCAGGTATTTGGATTGAGGAACAAAGCATGGGCACTAATGAGCAAAAAGGAACAAGGCAGCTAAAAGAACGAAGAAAAAAAGACCTGATTATCGCCTAACCCATTGGGCGAGTCACCTGATGTCCAAGATCTTGCCTAAAGTTCTAGCGTGCCAAGCCATGAAGGATAAAATCAAGTCAGCGATAGAAAGGAGCAGTCGGCGAGTCGACGAACGGTTCCGTGATGCAGTGCTGATCGCCCAAAGTTACATAACTTGAAGATGCTGAAGGCCAAAGAAAAAAGACGACGAACTTGACCAAATGGCGGATCGCCGAGTGGATCAGTGATCTTCACTTATTGCACCGAATGGTCCTACGCAGCACAATTTTGGCGACTATAAATACATTTTTAAATTCTTAGTTTTGGGAGGAGTTATCAGAATATCAGTTTTCAGTATCAGTTTTTGAAGTTTTACAACTCTAAGTTTGGAGACAATATTTTCCTTAGCTTTGAAGATTTGAAGATTTAATTTTTTGAGAAATTGGAAGTGGGTCTTTGAGATTCTTCAACCTTGACCTTTGTAAAGACGAAATTAATCATACCCAGTTGATGTAAACACAATTTGGTAACGATTTCTATCTTTTTATGATGTCTAGCTAAAATCCCAATTCTTGGGGTGTGATTATGTGAATATGAGTTGATTTAGCTGCTAGGTATTGTTAATTGATAGCTTAAATGTTGTTTAAAAGTTATTTCAATCAGTAATTGTGGTTTAATTTAAAGAGTTGTAGTTGCAAATGCAATTCTAACATTGTGTTTTTGGCTTTCTCGAAAGAAGGGTTTTAAAACCAAGATTACTAATTTGTTGGTCTATGGGTATTGGATTGTCATGGGTTCATCTCGAGAAAGTGAATCTTAAACCCTTTTCCACACATACAGCTCGAGAGAGTGAATCTTAAACCCTTTTCCACACATACATCTCGAGAGAGTGAATGGACTAAAGAGATTGTTCTTAATTGCTGCTTATTGGTGTTCAAAAGAAACCACCTTGATTCGGGGTAAACTGTTCGAGAGAAAGTTTATCCCCACTAAAGTCTAGCTTATTCACTGATTTACAACTATTTACTATCAATTGCAATTACCCACTTGTCTACCTTAGTCCATAATCCAATCACATCCCAAGAACTCGTCTCTACACTTGTTATTTTTGTGTTAGTTATTTTTGTAACTTATATTTGAAACCAGACTCCCATATTTGACAATTGTGTCACCCCTTAATTTGAAATATGCTTTTATTCCTATATGATTTTACCTATGATCAACTTGAACATATTTGTACTTGGCTCTTGAATCTTAAGCACCTACCACTCCCTGTGGGATTCGACCCCAACTCACTTAGTTGGGTTATATTACTGACTAATGATCGTTGACACTTAGTATTGGAAGACGTGTTCTGATACGTGAAATCAAGTTGTTGCATTTTGCGAAGGTTGTGTGATTTGGGAGCTAGCATTAATTTGATGCCATTGTCTATCTACAAGAAGTTGGGTTTAGGGGCGCTCCAAAACCATCTGCAATGCGATTAATCATGGCTGATAGAACTGTGAAGAAGCCCATTGGTGTTCTCCAAGATGTACTTGTGAAAGTGGAGTCGTTTATTTCTCCGGTGGATTTTGTGATACTTGATTTTGAGGTTCCCATCATCCTAGGGAGACCATTCTTTGCTACTGGGCATGCCTTGGGCGATATGGAGAGAGGGTAGATGAAGTTTCGATTGAATAATGAAGAGGTAACTTTCAACATTGTAGGTCTATGAAGCTAAAAGCGATCTCAAGTCAGTATCTATGATGAATCAAGTTATGGAGCGAGGTTCTAATGTGTCTATTAAAGAGAGGTTGGGTGTTGATGCACTCGAAGCAGTAATGATGAATTTTGAGGGTTATGGTATTGAACACTATGATGAATTAGTGGCCGCACTTGATAGTTCAAATTCTGTTCCAAACCAAAGAAATTGGAGCTAGATATGAAGAACTATGACTCTCCACCCGCAAAACCGTTTGTTGAAGAGGTTCCAAAATTGGAGCTCAAGGCTCTACCATCGCATTTGAGGTATGTATTCTTGGGGAGAGATGGTACTTTACCGGTCATCATTGCAGATGATTTGAGTGAGGTACAAGTTGAGGCATTGGTTTCTATGTTGAAGAGGTTTAAGAGGGCGATTGGATGGACTATTGCGGACATTATTGGGATTCCTCTTAGAATTTGTTCTCATAAAATCCAACTCATGCCGAACCACAATCCTGGTATCGAGCATCAAAGGAGACTAAATCCGCTTATGCAAGAGGTAGTGAAAAAGGAAATTATCAAATGGTTGGATGCTGGAGTCATATATCCCATTGCAAATAGTAGTTGACTTTGTCCCGTTCAGTGTGTTTCTAAGAAAAGTAGGATTATTGTAGTTCCTAATGCAAAAAATTAGCTTGTTCTGATGCAGCCAGTGACTGGATGGAGAGTATGCATGGACTACTAGAAATTGAATTCCTTGACAGAAAATTACTACTTCCCTATGTCGTTCATGGATCAGATGTTGGATCACCTAGCTGGTAAGAGTTAGTATTGCTTTCTTGATGGGTATTCGACCTACAATTAGATCTCCATAACATCGGAAGACCAAAAGAAGACCACATTCACTTGCCCTTATGGGACTTTCGCCTTCAAACGGATGTCATTTGGTTTGTGTAATGCTCCAGTGACCTTCCGGCATTGCATGATGTCTATATTTTCAGGTGTAGTGGAGGACACTATTGAGGTATTTATGGATGATTTCTCTGTGGTAGGTGACTCGTTTGATGGTTGTCTGATGCATTTGGCCAAGGTATTGAAATGGTGTGAAGAGTGCAATCTTGTTCTCAATTGGGAAAAGTTCCACTTTATGATGAAAGAGGGGATTGTTCTAGGTCATCGGATTTCTGAGAAAGGTATTGAGGTTGATAGAGCTAAAGTTGAGGTAATCAAAAAGCTTCCACCACCTATCTTTGTTAAAGGTGTTAGAAGTTTTCTTGGGCATGCAGACTTTTATAGGAGGTTTATAAAGAATTTCTCAAAAATGGCACATCAATTGTGCAAATCGCTCGAAAGGAGTACAAGTTTGATTTTGATGATGCATGTCTGAGAGCATTTGGAGAGTTTAAAGCAATGCTAGTTTCCGCACATATCATTATTTCACTGGATTGGGGGCAACCGTTTGAAGTGATGTGTGATGCGAGTGGAGTGGCGCTTGGTGTGGTATTGGGACAAAGGCCAGAGAAGATTCTTCATCCTATTTACTTTGCCAGCAAAACTATGAATTTTGCTCAAAATAACTCTACGGTAACTGAACAAGAACTCCTTGTTCTGGTTTTCACAATTGAGAAATTTATATCCTACTTGCTTGGTACTAAGGTCATAGCGCATACTGACCATTCTGCATTTAGGTATCTGATGGCTAAAAAGGATGCAAAACCAAAGTTGATTAGATGGGTTTTGTTGATGCAAGAGTTTGATTTTGAGGTGAAAGATAGAAAGGGGACAGAAAATCAGGTTGCCGACCATTTGTCTAGATTGGAAGAGGAAGCTATGCTTAAGCTTGGAAATAGGGCTGAAATTAATGATGCCTTTCCAAACGAACATGTATTGGCTGTAAATTTTGATCTTATTCCTCGGTTAGATGATTTTGCTAACTGCTTGGCAAGTGATCTGGTTCCATCGAATTTGTCATTTCACCAAAGGAAAAAGTTTATGCATGATGTGAAGAAGTTATTTTGGGATGAGCCTTACTTGTTCCGTATTTGTGCTGATGGGATTATTCGTCTCTGTGTGCCTGAGGTTGAGATGATGAGTACACTAGAGGCGTGCCATTCATCGCCTATTGGTGGGCATCATAGTGGTATTCAAACTGCTCATAAAATCTTGCAGTGTGGGTATTATTGGCCTACCATCCACCAAGATACTCATGATTTTACCAAGTCTTGTGATCATTGCCAAAGAGGCAATAGCTACCTATGAATCCGATATTGGTGATTGAGTTGTTTGATGTATGGGGCCTTGACTTTATGGGTCCATTTGTGAGTTCACATGGGATGAAGTATATTCTTGTTGAGGTTGATTATGCATTGAAATGGGTGGAAGCAATTGCGCTTTCAAACAATGGAGGGAAAAGTATAGCACAACTTCATAAACATATGCATCATAATCATCAATTCACTTCACATCTATTGCCTTCAAGGCCATGATCTCAACATGCATAGATCAACAAGAAGTAAACACCACCACCATAAGTGGGTCAAACCACACAATATCAATTCCCATACTATAAACTAGAAGTTAGGTCAACTTACCAATTCTCCAAGCCATGATCACCATGGATCAATCCTCAACAATTCATAATCAATTGAAATAGATGGCAATAGGAATTATCAATGTAATTCAATAACATAAACATAATCTAAGTACAATTCTATAAACAAAAGGATCAACCCATAAATTTGCCCATAAGGCCATAATTCTCAACTCATCAATACACCAACAATTCAACATGAATAAGTATAGATAATCATAGGAAACATCAATACAATCTAATCTAAACATAATTTCACCAATAGAAATCATATTCACAAAGATCCGCATCATAGGACAACTTTTGAGAATTTGGGGATCATGGGTTCTTCATGAATTCCTTTGAAAATTATCTTGAAAACCTTAATTTCATATTAATTCATCAACAGAATGATTTAGAAAATCATTTGAC
>WBID01032364.1:0-47519 GCA_009849685.1 Solanum x juzepczukii
CAATTTCCCCAAAAGATAGTCACTTCGGGATTTTCTAAAGACTAAATAATCATGATTATTTTTCTACTTAAGTTACTTTAAAATTTTACTTAATAATTTCCCTCCCCCTAAAAATGATTTTAAGTCTTAATTGCTTATTCCCTCTATTTAATCAAGTATGTCTATTTTCTTTAAAAATAACTAGCCAAATAGTTAAATGCCGGATAACCCCATATTAGCGGGCATTTTGGATTCTTTCAAACCCTTTTCAAAATGCTAATAAGAACCCCGAACCCTTTTATTATTTTCATTAGATTCCTGTTTTAATCTTTTGAAAAAAATAGTTTTCTTAATTTTACTTTAAAATTAAGTGGCGACTCTCAAAACCAGTCTAATAATTATATTTCCTTAATAAAATAGAATGGCAACTCCGCTGGGGACTTGAATGGTTCTAGCCTTAAAATTAATTTATTTTTACTTGTTTCATTTATCGTATATATAAAATTGTGACGTTCATGGCATTCGATTCCGCCAAATGGCAAATAGATTGCATTAGGAAAAAAGGCGGTTACGTGGCTTACCACAGCTGTCCTTCAGAAAAGCACGGGTTGAATTCTTTGAAAGTGATAAACGAATAGTTGGTTTGCGGTCATCCAACATCGTTTATTAGGCTTCACCCCGTTGTTTGTCCGACTCGGGTAACCGTCATTTCTAAACCAATTCTAGTCAACCTAGAGTAAAGTGAAACCAAATCTAAATCTAAGCATTAGCCTAAGACAGTTTAATACCCAAGGTATATTAAGTCCATTAGTAAAACCGCCAAAAATCATGTCCAAGCTCCACGACCTAACGATATATCATGTTGTTTGACATTTGAAAGATGTATATGTGGAAACTTGATTGTTACCTATTTGGGGGGGGAATCTTAATCGGGTTTTATTTTGTAGGTATGGCTCAATTTCCCAAGTTCGACTTTGTTGTGAGGGCCCTATATATGCTCAAATTATGGTACAACGACCTCAACGCACTTCACAGAAAGTACCTCAACAAATATGTAGGGCCCTTGACAGAGCTCATCAATATGGTCGGATGGCCCGAATTGATTGAAATCCTCACCGGCTACTGGGACAATGAAAGAATGGTGTTTCAATTTGGAACCATGGAAATCACTCCGACAATTGAGGAAATTCAGGATGACATAGACACAGTAGGTACACAGCTAGAAAAAAGAGTAAGAAAACAAGAGGACAACCTAATCCCAACAAGCCTACTGTCGAAGAAATTACAAAATGGCTCGGATTAAGAAAGGATTGCGCTCACTAGGCCGAAGGATTAAGCATTGCTTTTAGAGATCTGTATAATAGATTTGGGCATGCGAGCTTCTACGCAAAATATAACTGAGAGTTCAGAGTCACTTTCAGAGAATGGGATGGAATCACACCCCTGGCGTTAGCTATTGCACTATTAGGTACTATGGTTTTTCCCCAAGGCCCGAACCTCAGTATCAACACCTGGAGATTTATGCTCGCGAACACTCTGTTCCATGGGTATGAAAACCAGGGGCAAGTGAAGTATTATCCCATCGCGCCTGTCATACTATCCAACATGTACTGTGCTTTGGAAAAATGCAAGAAAGGACATCGTTACTTTCAAGGATGTAACCTCCTCCTCCAATAGTAGATAATGAGTCACTTGGCGAAGGGACACGGGACTCAAAAGCTCCATTATATCGATGAGCATAATGCTCTTAAGAATTTGAATGATATATTGTTCTGGGCAGATTTGGAAAAAAGGAGAACCAGAGAAAGATGGGTTCAGATTTTCTCCGAGTTGAGAGAAGAAGATATTCAGTGGATGTTCAACCGTTTCATATCGAAAGATGCCATAGTACAGGGCGACAGATAATTTGTGCTTCCTCTACCAGGTATTAGGGGTATCCGCCTGATGCACCCATCCGAGTCCTGAGGCAGTTCGGAAGAAGACAAACTACACCCCCAAACGCATACTACCGTATCTATGTGTTCGACATCTGGGATGATAGAGTGCATGAGGCTTCAGAGATGTTGAGAGAATGGAAAAAGGCAGTACGAATGGATGAAAACACCATTGCCGTGGACCGATTTAATGTCGGGTATGATGAAACCTATAAAGCTTGGTTGAAAGACAATATACAAGGTATCGCCTTCCCAGTTCCAAACATTTACTGCAGTGTGGAGGACAAAGAATTCAAAGCTTTGATAGAATTAAGAGAGGTAAAAATGGAAGCTCAGGAAATGTACAATGAATTTCTTCGAAAGCAAGAGGAGGATAAATATGCCCTCGAGAGTATAACTCAAGAATTAGAAAGCTTGAGAAGTGATTTAGGAGAGCTCAATTTATGGATTGGAGATAAGAAAAGTGGAATGTGTCTCGAAGACTGGGAAGAGAAATGCCGCTGAAGCGACGGATACTTGCTAATGATTCAATATAGGCTTCAGCATCTCATGGCACAGAACAAGAGGAGAAGATCAGAAGCAGGTCGATCGGGGACATCTTAGTGGACTTCGCGCTGCGTGGGTTTCTCTATATGTACTTGTTGTTATTTACCCCTGCATGGGCTTTCCTTTCTTGTATTTTGGTACTCTTTTCAAATGACCCCTGCATGGGCCATTCCTTTTGTGTTTCTCGTTTATTCCTACTTCCCCAGCTTATTTTCGCTTTTTGAACATCATTTTATATGTGAAATTTGCTTTGGGGTAACAAAATGGTTCAATTCTATACATACATCTTTCAAATACGCTAGGTCTACCCTTGGCACAAAAGGGACCCTACTTGATTAGGACACACATTAGCCGCTTGTGTGCTTTAACTATTTACGTGATATTATTGCTTTGAATGAGGATATTTTAGCCCACTCATTTTCAAAATTTTCTGAAAAAATCTCTACAATACCAAATACAAGTCACTACCAAAAGTTCAACCAAAATTCTCCAAGTCTTGAGTTTCTCAGTTAAAATCAAATCCCACCACCAAATCTCAAACTTTACTCTATCATCTCAGGAAAGGTTAACCTGCTGCTAAGATGATAAAAGGGAAGAATGTCGAGACAGAGCTAACTGAGGAGGATTTGAGGATGAAACTGCAGCGGCTTAAACAAGAGATCCAAGAAACCAAAGAAAGGAGAATAGAGGTGGAGTTCACCACCGCGGTCGCACGAGCAGCAAATGCGGCACTAGACGCGGAGTTGGCGGCTAAGATGACAAGATATGTTATCATGAATGAAGAGACAGTCGCTATGTGGAAGGAACACGATGTCTTCAACAATGATATAACCATGAGGCTCCAAAAGCTACGTGGAAACTACTCATTCTTCAACCAAGAGGCCAACGTCAGTGGTCCCGAAGGCACTGGACCTGAAGTTGTTGAAGAAGAAATTGTCTATAGGCCTCCTTTCCAAGGACGTCTGAAAGAAGGGAGCGAGAAGATCACCCTCGAAGCACATATACAGGAATATAGGGTAGGAGCAAAAGTCGTTTCATGTGCTCTCCTTTATGAGCATCTTTAGGCTAAACGCATCCTGAAACCCATCAAGGGAACCACTTTCGAGGTTGATCCGGGGAACGTACGTAAGACATGTGCCTACCAAACAGACCAAAAGGGGCATACAACAGAAGAATGTGTGGAGCTTAAGGCCAAAATCCGCAACCTACTAAGGATTGGGAAAATTGCCCATATGTGGGGTGACAACACTCTCCTTACCTGTGACCAACCGGAGCCCAGTGTACCGGTCATAGAGCATTCCATGTTCTACTGCCACTTCTTCACACATTTTAAGAGATCGATGTTGGATATCTATTGTGAGTTGGTTTGAAAAGGGGTCTTGTCCCCTATCAAAATGGATGATGAAACATTTGATCCCGTTGGCATTGAAATCTGGAAATCGTGCCCTTATCACGACACCATAGATCACAGCATTGGAATGTGCCTCGGGTTCCGCTATGATCTGGAATCTCTAATCAACAAGGGAAGGATCCAAGTTGAGTTTCTCCCCTGATCGGCCATGCAACAGCTAGAGTGCTTTGACAAGTAAGAAGAAGAAGCCTTTCTGAAGGCACAATCTTTGTTTTAGGAGCTTTATTGCATGTTTTCTTTTCATGTTCCTTGTAATCAATCAAACGAATGAATGAAAATGAGAATTCCCTTTTGTATTTGAACTACGTAGGGCCTGAATTCTCCTTGGGAGATACGTAGGCAGCCTTTCAAGGCCCAGGCCCTATCTTTTTAAAATTTTCTTTCCCCCCTTTAATCCCACAAGGAAACATTGAATTCACATCAACAGATGCCGAAAGATGCAGCAAGAAGATCTTAGCTCAATGCAATTTAACCTTTCTGAGTCACTAGCCTCAAAATAAAATGAGCAAATTCCTGCTTGTTCAAAAAATCAGTCCCCATTATTCGTGGGTTAACATATTCTCAAACGAAGCAACTCTTATGTGTTTATATGTCCTCTTAGTGATATTTTGCATTATTTGTCCTGAATCAAAACTAATAGATTTGCCTTTGAGTTGTTTTCTCCTACAGGTACTTATTATTGGTCTGTGTCGGTAAGCTGGCTAATCATCCCTACTTCACAAGATCTAAGGCCCCTAAAGATTCCTTCCCTGGTCAAAACTCACAGAAGGGAAAAATAGTAATGGGTGATAACAATGAAGAGATTAGCCTTATCGATGTCATCGTGGCTTAGCCCATCATTGCTGATCAGAATGAACTAATCACGCAGTTGATGCAACAGATCACCGAGATAAGGTTCGAAATGCAGAGAAGACAAGATTTTCATAATTCGGGTTTTGCTTTCAATGCTCAAGGAGACGGAAGGCCTCCACTTCACTTTCCTTCTACAAATGCGGAACAGGCTCAAAACCCACCTTCCAGTCCTGCTTAGAATCCCTCAATCATCGACCTAAGCACCCAAAATCCCCATTATGCCTCCGCCTCTTACCAAACACCACCTCCTCCTCAAAGTACCAACCCCCAAGCGCCACTCCCTCCTCAAAATGCCAACCTTCAAGCTTGTCCGCCCCCTCAAAACCAAAACGTTAACCACCCGTGCAGTTCCCTCCATCACCAAAATCAGTATACCAGCCCCCAAACTTTCCCTCAAAACTATCAAACCCCTCAAAATGCCCAGAGTCCCTCCATTGCTCCACCCCTACCTCAAAAAGCCACTTTCCAAATCTCGGTCCCCAATGAGCATGACGCCAATGGTTCTGAGCTCGACCACTATGAGAAGTGAGAGAGAGAATGGAGGTCAAAGGAAAAGGCCGCCAAGCTAGACATGAAGAAAGACATCTGAAAGGCCATGAAAGAGTTGCAGTGTATTCTTGAAGTCACTGGTTTGTGTTATGAGGATCTATGCATTCATCCAAATTTGGACCTCCCGGAAGGGTTTAAGGTGCCAAAATTTGACATTTTCGGAGGAATAGGGAACCCCTTAAGGCACCTGAGGGCCTAATATGACCAGCTCATGGGAGTTGGAAGAGATGAAGCTTTATTAATACGGCTTTTTAGCCGAAGTCTAAGTGGAGAGGCTCTGGAATGGTTTACATCACATGAAACGAGACAGTGGCCTAGCTGGAATCCTCTAGCCAAGGACTTTATCGAACGATTTGCCTACAATCTGGAGATCGTTCCTGACCGTTACTCCTTGGAAAAAATGAAGCAGAAATCAAATGAAAGTTACAAAGAATTCGCATACAGATGGAGAAAGGAGGCAGCTAGAGTTCCGCCCCCTATGTTTGAGAAGGAAATTGTCGAAGTTATTGTGCAGGTTCAAGAGCCCGAATACTATGATAGAATCATGTTGCTCGTTGGAGCAAAGTTTGGTGAGATAGTCAAAGTAGGTGAAACTATTGAAGACGGATTAAGAACCGGGAAGATTACCCGTGTTACTGCCTCGCCCGGATCCTTGGGTTTGTTGAAAAAGAAAAGAGAAGATGTGTCTTCTATCTCTTATGAGGGGAAAAAGACCCCAAGGAAATCCTCATCATACCAAGGTCATTCTCGACCTTCACAGAGTTCGTACCCGGCTTGTTAAGCACAGGATGATTACCAAAATGCCCCTCCCCTCAGTTATCATAATACCCCTCCCCCAGTTATCAAAATACCCCTCCTCCCAGTTATCAAAATACTCCCCCTCCTATCTACCAAAATCTCCCTCCAGTTTACCAACCTCCACCTCATCACTACCGGAATGTTACCCCCAACTATGCTAACGTTCAGGCAAATTACCAAACTCCTCCCCCAATATACCAAACCCCAGCTCCACTTTACCAAAATACCCTCCCGAACTACCAAGCTCCACAGCCAAATTACCAAACCAACTCATATCCAAGATATCAAGTCCCTCGTCCAAACACTCTAAATTATCATCAAATGCCTCCTCCTCAACAAGGTAATTACGATCCCACCCATCCTAGATTTGAGAAGAAGCCCGCTAGAATTTTCACTCCGCTTATTGAAAACCGGACAAAGTTGTTCGAGCGATTCACTACGGCAAGATATATTCATCCAGTGGGGCCCAAGCCGGTTGACACTAGCTCAAAGTTTTACAGACCTGATCAGAGGTGTGCATATCACTCCAATGGTGTTGGGCATGATGCCGAGGACTGTATCAACCTGAAGCACAAGATCCAAGACCTGATTGACCAAAAAGTGGTCTCTCTCCAGACAATCGCACCCAATGTCAATAGTAATCCTTTGCCAAATCATGGAGGCGTCACTATCAATATAATAGAGACAGATGAGGATTGGTGCATGACAAAGGCAATAGTTTCGATCACTCTTGATGAACTGGAAAGGGTTGTAGTTTCGTTGAGCATTAGAGAGAAGAAAGAGTTTGTGATTCTGACACTTGTGAAGGCTGTTGCCTTGGTGCCACGAGAAACTATTGCCCGATCAAAGTTTGTGATTGAAACGGCTGTTACCCAGGGTATGACCAGATCCAGCAGGTGCTACACACCAGAAGAGTTAGCCCAGGGATTGCAGAAGAAAGATCAGTCTAAAAGGCCAATTAGTGAAGCTGAAGCAGAAGAGTTCTGGAGAAAGATGCAACCGAAAGATTACTCGATCGTGAAGCATCTGGAGAAAACAGAAGCTCAGATTTCTGTGTGGGCCCTGCTAATGAGTTCACAACTGCATAGGCAAGCTTTGATGAAAGCTTTGGATGACATTTATGTGCCCGTGGGTACTAACAGTGATAATCTGGCAGCCATGATAAACCAAGTTATTTGAGGACACCGAATCAGTTTCTGTGATGAAGAGCTGCCCTTTGAAGACAGGATGCACAACAAAGCTCTACACGTCACCATCAAATGCCAGGACAAAATTATAAATCATGGTTTGGTCGACGATGGGTCTGGTCTCAACATCTGCCCACTTTCGACTCTCAAGCAGCTAAAATTTGACTTAGGAAAGGTTTAACAAAACCAAGTCAATGTGAGGGCTTTCGATGGAGTGCAAAGAGACATGTTGGGTGCAGTAAACTTCGGAATTCAAATGGGTCCTGCAGAGTTTAATGTGGAGTTTCAGGCATTGGATATCAACACCAATTACAACCTGCTTCATGGAAGACCGTTTATCCATATGGTTGAGGCTGTGTCGTCTACCCTTCACCAACTGATAAACTTTGTTTGGAAGGACCAGGAATTGGTTATTCATGATAAGGGGAGTCACTTCGATGGGTATGCGCCGATCATTAATGAGGTCTCCCGAGGTTGCGATTTCTACACGGTGGAGCTGGTGAATGCCATCAGTGATGATTTGGCTCCGCAACCTCATATGTCTACCGTGTACAAGATGATTGCTACTTTCATGCTCCATAATTGTTTCGAACCAGGTTTCGGATTGGGGAAGCACTTTCAAGGAATTGTCAAGCCTATCCAAATTCCCGTCGAAAGAGCAAAGTTTGGTTTTGGGTATGTCCCCACAGATGATGAAGCAGAAATGAAGAACAAGAGTGTTGATCAAGCATTGGCTAGGCCAATTCCTCATTTGTATCAGTCATTCCCGATGCGAGAATATGTCAATGATGATGGTCTCGGGGAAGGAATTTGGGGCCTTTTCGAGGAGATTGATGTAGTCATTAAGGAAGAGGCTGGGACATCGGGCATCCATGATGCAGAACCTGAGGAGAAATTGCAAAATTGGACCTCCACATCACTCCTGCTTTCCCACGCAGCTTTGTAGAAAGACATCTGTTTATGTTTGTTTTTAAAATCGGTGGTAGTCTGAAAGAGGCCCGAGACCCACCCTTTATGCAGTTTTTACTTGTTTGAAGTTTTTAAATTTCCTTGTGATGTTTAAAAAGGTGAAATGGCCCTTAGCCATGGCCAAAGTTTGTGCTTGTTTTTCAATATAAATAAAAGCCTCTTTTATCAAAAATTTGTTTACTTATCTGTTTACATTTTAATTTCCTAAATTTGTTTGTTTATGATTTCAGTAATATTGATTTAAAACTTGGCAATGTCATGTTGTGTCATGAACCGAGTGAACGAAATGGGGCAGGTGATGACGAATGTGAGAAATATGAAGAGGAAAATGAGGTACTCGAACATGTTGCTGAAGAGTTTCTACAATTCGAGAATCAACACAAGCCGAATTTAAAAAAAACCAAAATTGTGAACCTCGGAGATAAGGAATGTGTTAAAGAAGTAAGAATCAATGTCCATCTGATTGAAGCTCAAAGAAGGGACCTGGTTCGTTTGCTTAGAGAACACATTGATGTATTTGCCTAGTCTTACAAAGATATGTCAGGGCTGAGTACGAATATGGTGTCCCACAAGTTATCGATTAATCCAGAATTCAGTATAGTAAAATAAAAGACTCGGAAATTCAAGCATGAGCTGAGTTTAAAGATAAAAGAGGAGATTACCAAACAAATCGAGTCTCAAGTGGTGGAAGTGACGCAGTATCCGACTTGGGTAGCCAACATTGTTTCGGTTATTAAAAAAGATGGAAAGATCAAAATTTGTGTTGACTACAGAGATCTCAACAAAACAAGCCCAAAAGATAATTTTCAATTGCCAAACATTCACATTCTCATTGATAACTATACTAAGCATGAGATGCATTCATTTGTGGATTGTTATGTGGGTTATCATCAGATCCTGATGGACGAAGAAGATACAGAAAAGATAGCATTCATTATGCCTTGGGGTGTATATCATTATCGGGTGATGTCGTTTGGTCTCAAAAATGTCGGCGCCACTTACATGAGGGCTATGAAGACCATCTTTCACGATATGATTCATAAGGAGATCGAGGTGTATGTAGATGATGTCATAATCAAATCTCGCCAGAGTTCGGATCACTTGATTCATTTGAGAAAATTCTTTGATCGCCTACGTCGGTACAATTGAAGTTAAATCCCACTAAATGTGCTTTTGGGGTGCCAGCTGGCAAGTTGTTGGGATTTATAGTTAACAGGAGGGGCATTGAGCTTGACCCTTCCAAGATCAAAACGATTCAAGAGTTACCTCCTCCGAAGACCAAGAAAGAGGTGATGAGTTTCCTATGAAGGTTGAACTACATCAGCTAGTTCATAGCCCAATCTACCATGGTGTGTGAACCCATCTTTAAGTTGTTGAAAAAAGATGCTTTGACCAAGTGGACCGGAGAATGTCAAACTGCTTTCGATTCCATCAAAAATTATTTGTCCAATCTGCCGATATTGGTTCCTCCGCGATAAGGGAGCCCATTGTTCCTATATTATCTGTCTCAGATAACGCATTTGGATGTGTGCTTGGTCAACATGATGAAACTGGGAAGAAGGAGCGAGCCATTTATTACCTGAGCAAGAAATTTGCTCCATATGAGGCTCGTTACACTCTTTTGGAGAGGATATGTTGTGCTTTGACTTGGATTGTTAAGAAGTTGAGACATTATTTATCTTCTTATACCACATATCTCATTTCCAGGATGGACCCGTTAAAGTATATTTTCCAGAAGGCGATGCCGACTGGGAAGTTGGATAAATGGTAAATTCTTTTGAGTGAGTTTGACATCGTGTATGTGACCCAGAAGGCGACAAAAGCACAAGCCTTGGCTGATCATCTTGCAGAGAATCTAGTTGATGAAGAGTATGAAATGCTCAAGACTTATTTTCCCGATGAAGAGGTTGCATTTGTGGGTGAAGATATTTCTGAAGCATACCCGGGTTGGAGAGTGTTCTTTGATGGAGAGGCGAATCACCAAGGGAAAGGTATCGGAGCGGTCTTAGTGTCAAAAACTGATCAGCACTATCCTATGGCGGCTAAACTCTGATTTGATTACACGAACAACATGGTTGAGTATGAAGCTTGCATTCTAGGTCTGAAGATGGCAATTGATATGAATGTTCATGAGTTGTTGGTTATTGGAGATTTAGATTTGCAAATTCACCAAGTTCAAGGAGAATGGGCCGTGAGGAACCTAAAGATCACACCATATATGCAGTACATACAGAAGTTGTGCAAGAGATTTCGCAAGATCGAATTCAGGCACACCCCAGAACACAGAATGAGTTGGCCGATGCTCTTGCCACCATTGCCTCAATGATTAAACATCCAGATACAAGTTATATTGATCCCTTGGATATAGAAGTAAAAGAGCAGCATGTCCATTGTTCACATGTTGAAGCAGAACCAGATGGTTTACCTTGGTATTTTGACATCAAGAAGTATTTAGAGATCGGGACTTATCCTGAGAATGCAACGCTCAACCAGAAGAAATTAATTTGTCATATGGCTAACAATTTCTTTGCAAGTAGGGAAATCCTTTATAGGAGGACTCCAGATTCTCAGATGTGCTGATGCTAGTGAAGCTGCGAAGCTTTTGGAACATATACATGCTGGAATTTGTGGTACTCACATGAATGGACTCACTTTGGCTAGGAAGATCCTCCGGGCTGGTTATATTTGGATGACTATGGAGCATGATTTTTGCAAGTTTGTGCAGAAATGTCATAAATGTCAAGTGCATGGCGATTTGATTCGAGTGTCGCCTCACGAACTTAATGCCATAAGTTCACCTTGGCCGTTTGTAGCTTGGGGTATGGATGTCATTGGTCCAATAGAGCCAGCCGCCTCTAACGAACACAGATTCATTTTGGTTGTCATTGACTACTTCACCAAGTGGGTGGAAGCAGCTTCATATAAGTCAGTGACCAATAAGGTTGTAGTTGATTTTGTTTGTAATAATTTGATATGTAGGTTTGGAATGCCAGAATCCATCATTACTGATAATGGAGTGAATCTCAACAGTCACTTGATAAGAGAGATATGTGAACAATTCAAGATTACTCACTGGAACTCAACCGCCTATTGTCCCCAAACGAATGGAGCTGTGGATGCCGCCAGTAAGAACATCAAGAAGATTTTGAGGAAAATTATTGACAATTATCGAGGTTAACATGAGATGTTTCCATATGCTTTGTTGGGTTATAGAACAATTGTCAGGACGTCAATTGGAGCAACTCCATACTTGTTAGTATATGGAACAGAAGCAGTCATACCCGCCGAAGTTGAGATACCTTCATTTAGAATCATCCAAGAATTGAATTGAGTAATGCTGACTGGGTCCGCAAGCGAATTGACCAGTTAGCATTGATTGATGAGAAGAGAATGGTTGTTGTTTGTCATGGTCAACTGTATCGACAGAGAATGATTCGTGTTTTTCACAAGAAAGTAAGAGCCAAGATATTCGAAATTGGTCAATTAGTTCTCAAACGCATTTTCCCTCATCAGGATGAGTACAAAAGGAAATTTGCACCAAATTGGCAAGGACCCTACATGGTTCGCAAAGTGTTATCTGGAGGTGCCTTGGTTCTGTTAGAAATGGATGGCACCGAATGGCCAAAACCGATCAACTCAGAAGCTGTCAAGAGATACGATGTGTGAAGCTTCAGTTTGTATTTCTATCATTTCCTTGTACTCATTTTATTGGATTGTAATCGCTTCGTTTAAATTTTATCCCTCCTGTAATGAACTACGTCTGACCTGAATTCTCAAGAATGAGATATGTAGGCGGCCTATATCGGCCTCGGTCACCCCCTTTACCCTGTTAATATTTTTCCTTGTACTTGAACTACGTTCGACCTAAATTCTCGAGAATGAGATACGTAGGCGACCTATGTCGGCCTCGATCGGTTCTTTGTTTTAGTTTCTTATTTTTGTTAATCCTCAAGAGAGGGAACTACATTTGACCTGATTCCTGCCTCAATGGGATACGTAGGCGCCACAACGGCTTGGTCATATCTCCCGTAAGATTTCTATTTTTCCTTATGATAGAAACTGGGACAGAATTTTTGAGAGGGACTCAAAAATTCTCAAGAAGAGGATTTCTCCAACAAGTCAAGACTGAGAATGCGTTGATAACTGCAACTGGGACAGAATTTTTGAGATCTTCTCAAAAATTCACTGATTTGTTCATCAACAGTTCACGATACGCTGAGACGATCAACTGGGACAGAAATTTTTGAGGATGACCTCAAAAATATCAACAAGATTCATCAGAAGTTTGGAACAACTTTGAATACTTCCTAGCAAGTAATCAGAAAGACCTTAGGGCATCAACTTCAAAGACGTTCATTAAGCTTGACGTGATATGACACTTGGCAATGACCTTTTTCCAAATATTACTTTTCTTTTGAAAACCTATTTTCCTTAAAACTTTCCTTTCATGTTTCAATTATTTTGCATAAAAAATGTTTTGTCTTATCTACCAAGAAGCGGGAGATCAGAAAAATCAACTGGAGATAGCCAGACAAGGAGTAGACAACCAAAGAGATCGACACAAATCAGTTCATTTTTAAACTAACAATTTTTCTGTGGATGCAGGTCTATAGGTTTACCTCAAAATCAACATATTCTTCCATTCAATGAATATGGAGAAGTCAAAAGGACGAAGAGCTCCCCAAAATTGACAATTTTTCTGTGGATGCATGAAATATTTTATGCTTCTTATACCAAGAATTGGGAATATGAGTAGCATTAATTTATTCAAATTCTCAGCAAAGCAAGGCTCACAACGAACATTGCAGCTATGTTCGGAGATGGAACAAACGAAAACCATGAAAAGAGCAATATTATTATTTTCTAGCAACTAAAGATACCTGGAAGATGTTTATCTGCATTATATTATCATATATGATAATATTCTTACCCTAAAGGTTATTTACGTTGTATTGTCGAATGAGATGATACCACTATCCGGAGAATTATTTATATCGTATTGTCAATTGAGACGATACTACCACTCAGAAGATACCTAGAAGATCACCTATGTTGTCTGGGGAAGCATTATCTTCGTTCGGTACCGGGATGGCTTCATCAGAAGAAGAGATCATGCATAGCCAGAGAAGGAAGTCATGCATAGCAAGAGAAGGAAGTCATGCATTGCAAAATAAGGAAATCATGCATAGCCAGAGAAAGAAGTCATGCATAGCAAGAGAAAGAAGTCATGAATAGCAAGAGAAGGAAATCATGCATAGCAACAGAAGGAAGTCATGCATTGCAAGAGAAGGAAATCATGCATAGCCAGAGAAAGAAGTCATGCATAGCAAAAGAGAGAAGTCATGCATAGAAAGAGAAGGAAATCATGCATAGCCAGAGAAAGAAGTCATGCATAGCAAGAGAAGGAAGCCATGCATTGCAAGAGAAGGAAACCATGCATCGCGAGAAAATCAACATCGACTGCATCATTGTCATTTGCAAGAATATTTCAAGAGAACCATCAACAACGATGCCAAGAGAAACTATCAACATATTACATCAGCCTACTTTATTACTTCGACATCAAAAGAAGAGTACATTGAATATTATATTGCAAATATAACATACAAGCTTTATTTGCTTTACGTCAAACTGGAGGAAGCTAACGTCAAACATCGAAGGAGAACAATTAAGTGTCAACACGGTAAAAGACACTATCTCCCCATTTGAATTGCATTTTATGCTAATGAGTTTTATCTCAGTCTTTTTCGAGAGCATCCCAAGAGGATGAATTCTCAAAGCAAACCACAGGTGCGGACGACATCAAAAAGGATGCAGCACAACGTGGAACTTTTTCTTAGAAGCTAACTGGACATAGTCTGAAGAGGAATGCCAAACTCTTAGGACGCGAGCAGAGGAGCGACTTCCACCACAATCAAACCACACCCCTATCAGAAGGCATGTGGGTTTTTCTTTAGGTTTCCTGGTTTCAGTTTCGCATCCGGAAAATTTTGGTTTTCACCGGAGACAACTTTCTAATCTGAGTGACAATGCACCAAGAGCTTTGGAAATTATGTCTGTATAAGTTCTTACTTATGGGTATGAAGTGCACCGCATTCATGGCTAAGAGGTTGCAAACCTCTTTTTCATACTCGACTTATTTGTCACTCTTCCAAAACCGAAGGTTATCTAGCATAATAGATTTTCTTCTCAACCGATCGAGTCGAACTACAAGCAGCCTGATTCCTAAGGTTTAAGGATATGTAGGCAGGCTCAATGTTGAAAACTCGGATGTATTCCAACATCACTCTCAAATCTTATTCCCAAGCGTTCCGGTCTCTTCATAATTCGATATCGGGATACTTTTGAGTTCTTTCAAAATCGTGCATCAAATCAAGCTTATCGGACTACAAGTGGCCTGAGTTCTCATATAGCTTGAGATATGTAGGAAACCCATTTTCGGGGTTCGGCCATAATTCTTAAAGTCCGTACCAAGTTCCTTTTCCAAAAGATAGAGATGTGGTCGGTCAAAATTGGATTCGTCAATTTCATTTTCCTCGAATTTCTTTCATCAATCTAAGTAAAACGAGGACAGTTGTTGACACCCGACTTTGACCCTCCCCGATAATAACTAATTTCCGTGCTTTATAATTTTTTCAAATAACTTAGAATAATTAGCTTTATATAATTCAAATTAGTTTCAAGGTTATTTTAAGTAATTTCAATCGATCTTATAATATTTTGAATAATAAAAATATTTCATAACTATATATGTAACCAATGTATTTTATATAAATATTTGAAAATCATCCCAAAAGGTTTTACCTTTTTTATTTATTCAAGTATTTGATTAACTTACGTTAGTTTAAGTTATAGTCATAATCGCGAGTTAACTAGTTTGAAATTAAATTAATTATTATTTCACTTCGTTAAGATTAAGAAGCTCATTAGTTAATATCTATAAATTCGCCTTTTAGCTTTTGGCTAAATTTGCCAACTAATTTCAATTTGACTAAGTTTTAACCTTAATGGGCTATAATTTCAATTGCAATTATAAGCCATCCATTAGCTTGATTGTCAATTCTTTGAGATCCAATTTATGCCATTTGTTCAGTCAAAAAATTATTTTTCAACAGCCCTTTCCTCAAGTTCCAGCCCACCAAATTTCCATTTCCAGTTCCAATTCAAACCTCCAACAGCCCTATGCCATTACTCCCAGCCCCCCAGCCCACTCAAATAACCCAACCTGGCCAATTCTCAATTCCTCAAGTGACCCAGAGCTTGTCTCCAACGTTCACAACGTCAAAATACACAGCAAGACCACGGCGTTTACACGTCTACTCCAAAAACGTCAACAACAATTCCAGACGACATCGTCCTCCAGCAAAATGACAACAACGATCACATCATGCGACAGCAATAATCCAGACGGCAACACACGGAACAATACACGATAAATTCATGGAAAAGCAGTGAGGAACGCAGTACACAACTCCTCTTTGTCGTCTTCTTCATGTCCCTTTCCAATTTGTACCTGCATTAGCAAAAACACCTATGATTTTGTCCTGCCAGCCGTGTCTCAGTCCTTGGGGCTATGGGATCGATCCACGTCGGGCCTAAGGACGAGTGGGATCAATCCATCCATCTGTCTACATTTCCTCTTCCGAAATGAATTGATTTTTCAGAGAATATGGTGTCTTCCCTAAATTGGTGAAAGAATTTAGAGTTTGAAATTCGAAATGGGAACCCTAAAAAATTTCTAGATATACTCCCTCCTTCCTCATTGTTGGGGTGAGAGAAAAGTTGTATTTTTGGAGTGAAAATACAGAGCTAAGCTTAAGCAAAAATAGGTAAAATTCGTACCAAATACGCCTCAAGAAAACAGAGGAGATAATTAGTTTCAGTGTCTAAGTTCGATACTTCTGCTCAGATTTCTTGGTTGATGCTCAAGTTGGAACTCGTGTGGAAGAGGACGTTCTCTCCTCTGCTCGTTTCGTCTGGTTTGCTGCCCCCGAAAAGGTAAATTTCTTCTTGATCTTAACTCGTTTATTGGATGTTCTATTTTATGAATTGAAACTCTCTGTGGTTTCTTTTTCTTCCTTGTTCAAATGCCTTTGTTTTGTTTTTTCTTAGTTTACTTTGGTGTTTAATGTTTGGTGGGTTGAGTTTGAGTTAGTGTTTAGTTAGTTGAGGCGCATAATGTATTTGTGTGTATAGTTTATGTCTAGAATATCTTTGGTTTAGAATTTGGTTTCTCCATTTTGTTGTTATGCTCAATGGTTAGTACATTTAGTTTCTCTTTGCAAGTTTGAAGAAAGTTTTAACTTGATTAAGATTTGTTCTTCATTTTTTTTACTAACCTTTAAGGCTTCGAATGGATTAAAGGGTCTGTTGGTTCTAGCATTAGTTGTTACTTTCATACTTGTTGTAGTCTATTTCGGCATCAAGTCCTTACTTTGGTCTGTTAATGTCATTTTTCTTTCAAAAGTAGGAGCAGAACCTTAAGCTGGTTAGTGTGGAGTTTATATGTTGTTTTATCTATGACTCGTTTGGTGCATTAGCTTACTCTCTTCGTTTTCAAGTTATTTGATCGTTCAACTGTTTAGCAAGGCATATTTAAATGGATTTATGTCTCCATATCTATCGCAATGCTTGCCACTTGCAGTCTAAATGTAAGCTTCCTTAGCATGCTTCTCTTATAGTTGTCTTGTTTCTATTTATATGAGGGTTGTTTTAGTGTTCCTCAAACATATCTCATTCCGCTTTAGAAATATTAAGATCATTTTGCTAGACTTGAGCTTAGCTTATGTTGGTTGGTGTGGTGTTTCAAATACTAATTCGATGAGAATGGGGTCTATTCGTGTGATTAGTCCGTTCAAAGTGTAGAATTTCTTTATCTTAACTAATTTAAATGGTTGAAGGTTTATTTCACTTCGTCGGCTTGGTTACTCCTATCCCAAAGTTTGAGTTAGTCTAATATAATTTTACTTGGCTTATTCTCTAGTGATGCTTGATCAATTATTTAGTTATTTGTTGTGTTTGATGTTAATTAAGACCCATTTACTTTGTTATTTGTTTTGGTCCAAGATTTCTGTTAATTTTTCCATGTGTTATGGCAGTGTTTTCCTAGTCTATTTTTCTAATATTATTTGAGAGCATGCGTAAGTTTGTATTGAATTAACTGGAAAATAAAGGCATGATGGGTCTTTCCTTCTCGTAAAAACCATTTGATGTGTGCTAAAGCATTTTGGGCCGACTTTTCCTGCTAGTTTGTTTTTTTTTAAGTTAAGATCTTTCTTTATTTGTTTTTTTTTTGTTTGTTGTGTTTTAGAGATCTATTAGATTAGCCTCTTTTAAATACTTATTAATCCGTTTCTTTTTTCCGTCATTTTTATTGCATGTGAAATATGTCCGAGTTCATTATGAACTTCTATCACCTCCACTTTGCATTTCGAGAGAGCCATAAAGGCTCAAATTCCTTCTTTTCGAGTCAACCAGTTATTAAATCGACGTACAGGTCCCAGAGTTGAAAGAGTATGAAGCAAATCGGGAAATTAAAAAGATTGGGCCAAAGGCCCACTCTTAATTCCAGAAACTGTATTTTTGTTGTTTTTGGGCATAATCCCTTGACATTTTAATTGTTATTATTTTGTTAGTTCTTAGGACAGGTGGAAGAATTGGGCCTAAAGCCCAAAAGAAAAACAATTCTTTTATGTTAGATTAGGATAGGTGCAGATGACTTAAATGGGCTAAAGGCCCAAAAGCAAAATTAGGCCGAAGTACTGGCCCAGGCGGAAAGATCCAGACTTGGGCCCAAATCTTCTTTCCTTATCTCATTTATTTGCTATTAGATGTTTTAGGTGTTTATTTAATTTTAAGGTTTCCTAATCAATTCCCCAAAAGATAGTTTTCTAAAGACTAAATAATCATGCTTATTTTTCTACTTTGCTTACTTTAAAATTTTACTTAATAATATTTTTGATATTTCCCTCCCTCCTAAAAATGATTTTAAGTCTTAATTGCTTATTCCCTCTATTTAATCAAGTATGTCTATTTTTTTTTAAATAACTAGCCAAATAGTTAATTGTCGGATAACCGCATATTAGCGGGCATTTTGGGTGCTCTCAAACCCTTCCCGTAATGCTAATAAGAATCCCGAACCCTTTTATTATTTTCATTAGATTCCTATTTTAATCTTTTGGAAAAAATAGTTTTCTTAATTTTACTTTAAAATTAAGTTGTGACTCTTAAAACCAGTCTAATAATTATATTTTCTTAATAAAACAATGCTCTTAGCCGACTATCTATGGGTAGTGTAGCACATGTTGAGGAAGAAAGAAAGGAACTAGCAAAACATGTTCACAGACTTGCTCGCTTAGGAGTTCGTCTCATAAGCATATCAGATGGTCGTGTAACAGTCCAGAATGGGTCAGAATCGTCACTGGTAGTGGAGTTAAGGAAAAACAAGACAGAGATCTGATATTGCTTCAACTTAAAGGTGAAGTCCATCAGTAGAGAGTTGAGGTTTTTTCCCAAGGGGGAGATGGTGTGCTTCGCTATCAGGGTCGATTATGTGTTCCTAAGGTGGGTGAGTTGAGATAGCAGATTCTTGCAGAAGCCTTTAACTCCAGATATTCTATTCATCCAGGCGCCACTAAGATGTACCGTGATATGTGGGAAGTTTTTTGGTGGAATAGTATGAAAAGGGATATAGCAGATTTTATGGCTAAGTGCCCCAATTGTCAGCAAGTCAAGGTAGAACATCAGAAACCAGGAAGTATGACTCAAGAGATCGACATCCCTACTTGGAAGTGGGAAGTGATTAATATGGACTTCATCACAGGTTTACCTCGTACTTGCAGACAGCATGACTCCATTTGGGTGATAGTTGATAAAGTTACTAAGTTTGCGCACTTTTTGGCGGTCAAGACTACAGATTCGGCAGAGAACTACGCCAAGCTATACATTAATGAGATAGTCAGGTTACATGGGTTACCTTTGTCTATCATCTCAGATAGAGGTCCTCAGTTTACCTCTTATTTCTGGAAGTCATTCCAGAAAGGTCTTGGTACTCAGGTTAATCTTAGCACAACATTTCATCCACAGATGGATGCTCAGGCAGAGCGTACCATTCAGACCTTAGAGGACATGTTGAGAAGTTGTGTGATCGACTTCAAGGGTAGTTGGGATGATCACTTGCCTCTTATAGAGTTTGCCTACAATAATAGTTACCATTCCAGCATTCAAATGGCCACTTTTGAGGCATTATATGGGCGTATATATAGATCTCCAGTTGGTTGGTTTGAAGTAGGTGAAGCAGCCTTTATAGGGCCAGATTCAGTTCATGATGTTATAGAGAAAGTGCAACTCATCAGAGATAGACTTAAGACAGCCCAGAGTCGCCAGAAGTCTTATGGAGATGTAAAAAGAAGGGAATTAGAGTTCCAAGTTGACAATTGGGTTTTCTTGAAAGTGTCACCTATGAAAGGGGTGATGAGATTTGGCAAGAAAGGGAAGCTCAGTCCTAGATATGTAGGCCCTTACAAGATCTTGAAGAGGGTTGGTAAAGTGGCTTATGAGTTAGAGTTGCCAACAGAACTAGCAGCAGTGCATCCGGTTTTTCACATTTCGTTGTTGAAGAAGTGTGTGGGTGATCCAGCATCTATTGTACCCTTAGAAAGTGTGGCTGTGAAGGATAGTCTCACTTATGAAGAGGTACCAGTTGAAATCCTTGATCGTCAGGTTCAAAGGTTAAGAAACAAAGAAGTCGCTTCAGTCAAGGTTTTGTGGAGAAGTCAGTCCGTAGAGGGAGCTACTTGGGAAGCAGAAGCGGCCATGAAGACCAAATATCCTCACGTCTAGAACTCCATTGAAGGTTAACCAGCATGGACCGTCCATCGATCGACGGTCCATCAGTCCCGTCAGTCGGTGACCCCGACAGCAGTTAAGTCAGGGGTCTTTTGGTCTTTTCCTTATGCGTTGGACACCTAAACTACATCGTTTAAACCTCATGCCCCGAGGCTAAACCGTGGGCGCGGACACGGGACCTAGGATCACAAGTGACCCCAAGCTAACCCTGCTGGCATATCATAAGCATACTAAAGGAAACTGAATCAATAAATACTATGCGGAAGCTAAATCATGAGATAATCTGAAATGATGAGGAATACCAATATACTAAGTCTGAATATATGAAAACTGAGAGTTTGAATACAAATGAAAAGTCAAACTCTAAGACTAAAGCTGAAACTATTTATGTCTGAAATAAAGCCTCTACTGACTAGAAATATTGGGACATTCCCCAGCTAGATCTAGCAAAATTGAAACTAAAACTAAAAGCAAGAAAGATAACCATGTCACTAGTCCTTGAAGAATGAGGACTCACCACTGATGTTGCTGAACTGGAGATTGAGAACCGATCTATGCGTGATCTGACTGCTGAGGACCTGACCCTACATCACGAAAAGATGTAGCGCAGAGTATGTGTCAGTACTTGAAAGGTACTGAGCATGCAGGATAGAATAAAGCTGAATATTAAAATAACTGAACAAGCAAATAAGCAATGATATAATATGAACATGATAAGGATACTGGAAATACTGAACAAGTCTAAACTAAATGCAATGACCAAGTTTATAACATACTAAGACTGAATATTGAACTATACTGATAACATGGTCAATGCAATGGAATCTGACCGAACTGTAAGGGAGCTACTAATAACCGACATAAAACCACATGAGCTAAATGTAGAGTCCGATGTATACACTCCATCGAGAGAACCCAATATACCCTGCCAGAGGTATAGAGGCATGATGGCGTGATTACTAAAATGATGCCCATAGAGGGGACTTACAACCTATGGGGCTCGCAATTCTGGGACTTGAGGGTGACTGAGACTAGTCCACTCGGTATTAAACTTCTCCTAATTGATTTAAGCAATTAACACTTTATGACTGAAATGTTGTAATACTGGATAGCTCAAAATACTGACATGCAAACTAAGAATGCAACATTAATATACTGATAATAATGCATTCGAAAACTAAGGCATGTTTACATATATAACTGAATTAACTGGCCTAGCATGTGTAATTCATAAACTAAAAGCACTGCATAGCTAGAGTTCTGAGTTTATGCATGAATCTGGGCAGAACAATACAACAACATGATGATATGATTTGGAATCATTCTAACAGCTAAAACCCAACAATTTCCAACATTCAAGAAACCCTAGGTCTAGATAATCTGAAGGGAATCAAGAATCTGACTGAATTCTAGGAACCTAATGAGTGAAAGGAACACACTAGTGAAATCCTACATACCTAGTGACGAATTCCACAGAGAAATATTTCGATTTCAGGGCTGATACTGGTGAAACCTTGTTGCATTCCTGAACTAGGGTTCTTAACTTCTTTCTCCTCTTTACGTTCTAATTTTCCAAGTTTTGGTGAATGATCTAACTTAGGTAAGTTCTAGTTATATTTCTAGGCTAAAACTGACCAAAACTACATAGTTTAGGGTTTAAATGACGTAGTTTAGGTGTCCAACACATAAGGAAAAGACCAAAAGACCCCTGACTTAACTGTTGTCTAGGTCACTGACGGACCGTCGATCGACTGACGGTCCGTGCTGGTCAACTTTCAATGGGGTTCTGGGGATCGAAAACTGGGGACTGATCCACGGATGCGGACCACGGTCCGTGACCTGACCTACGATCTGTGGGTCCGATCGTGGGTCGATACTTAGAATATTTTTTTGGGGGGTTTCTGGGGATGGGTCGTGGGTGGTGCACCACGGACCTGCAGGACGAACCATGGGTCCTCCTATGGTCTGTGGATGGTGCCCGTGGGTGCCACCTGCAAAACCTAAAATCTGCAATCTGGTTTGTCTAGGATACGGGGTGTTACAGCCTGGCTTACACAAGCCTTTCCACGGCCCGTGAAGGGTCCCGTAGTCCACCTCTTATGGGTGGGCATGAGCCACGGGAAGGTCGAAGGACTGTGGTTCCTTTCATGGTCTGTGAACCTTGTCGTGGTTCACCAATTTCTGTTATTTTCTGCTTCAAAGTCCAAGTCTGATTTCTGAGGTGTTACAATTCTGTTTTTTGAAGACCCCTCTTAAGAAGAGTATATCAACATAAATTTCATTCTCTATAGACTTACAAGCATTGAATTTGACGTGGATATTTTAGTTTGGGATATGATGTTGGTTGCGGCTTCTTTAGGGTTTTATATTTGGAACAATTGCATAAAAGGGTCACTTTTTGAGAGTTTTTAACCAAAATTGTCCCTTATTTATTGGAATTGGCATATTTTTATATTTTACATATTACTTTAAGCATCTTTAGTCAATAGTGGAACATTTCTTTTCAAACAACTAGAATTAACCTAATAACTTCAAAATATAATATTTAAAACAAGCTAAAGCCAACTGACTCGGTCGATTTGATCCAAAAAAAAAAAACTAAAGATGCTCATGATAATATTTAAAAGACAAGATAGATATTGTGCATTTTTTGTTCACCTACACACCATTAAAAAATTTACCATCAGAAAGAAAGAAAATTTAGTATTAGAAAAATTGGTGTAATGACATTAAGTTTGACGTTATTAGGTGCATAAATCAATTTGCTTGTTTCTAATTCAATACTTCCTTATAAACAACTTTACTCATGTTCCACTATAAAATAAAGTAGGAACCAATACCAATTTATGTAAAGAGGTGAAAATAATTAGTGTTTGACAATATATAGATGTCACGACCCAGACCGTCGTGATTAGCACCCACACTAACCCTCCGGTTGGAGAACCACTACTACAACCCAAACCAAGCAACTAAACCAAAAACTAACGCATTTAAGTTACGAAAGCAAGTTAAATAGCTAAATACTGACGTCACCATAAACTTCCAAAAGATCTAACAACTAAACGATGCGGAAAATACACCTAGAACCTGAAAGTCAATGTACAAAAACATCTAAAGTTCAACAAGTCTAAACAGAAAGTGATGCAACCCCAATCTAATGAACTAATCAACTAACTAGAACATAGTCTAACTCTGAATATGGTGGACATAGACGAAAGAGATCACATGGCAACCCAGAAGAATTGGCTCACCCTTGAATTCGAACAATCACTGATGTCCTAAGCGAGGTCTGTCAGTAGCCATTTGAAGATGCCCTATACTCAACAAAAATAAGAGCAAGTGCATTATCAGTACACAACCACAGTGTACTGGTAGAATCACGCGGCTATCCCACTAAGTGCAACATACATAAGTCAAACAACAATATAATCACATGCATATATCGAACATATACAATATCATCAACATTTACGAACACCGAACAACTTCACATGTCTCAAAATACACAATTATGACAAGTGATTGGTCCTCTTATGGAACCCAAACCCAAACAGTTAGCATACCGGAACGTGGTACCCGATCCAATGATTATGCTGGAATGTGGAAACCGATCCCATAATTATGTCGGAATATGGCAACTGATCCAAGTTAGTTATGCTGGAACGTGGCAACCGATCCATTCAACACACCACAATCACAATCACAAGTATATCCTCAAGATCATACAATTAGGTCATGATTTCATGGTAACCATCATTCATCTACCTCATTTACAACAACTGTGATCAATAATGCAACATTCATATACATACATGTATCATAATGAAGCAAGAACAAACATACTTCACATAATCATAGAATCACAACCATCACCTACCTAGAAACAAGCTTGAAACCCTAAGAAACTTGATCCTTCCCTTTCCGAATTCGTTTCGCTTGTTCTTGGTCTACAAACAATCATAATAACACGGGAATCAATAAACAATCACTAATTACCCAAATTACTAGCAATTCTAACAACCCTAGATCATACCCATGATCCCAAGTATCCAAAATAGGGTTGTTTCCACCATAGAATCTAGATCAAAACCCTCCCCCATCATTAATTGTCCATTCTATTACGTTCTACGGATCGAAAAACAGATTCGGGGAGTGAAAAGCTTACCTTTAGCCTCAAGAATGGTGGAAAACTGTTAGGAGTCGCCTGGGGTTCGTTCCTTAGCTCTAAAAATCAAAAAGTTCAAAATAAGGTTGTTTAGGGGTTTATTTATGACTTTAAGTCATGTCGAACCCGCCACAGCGGCCCTCACCCCGCTGTAGCAGCCCCGCCAGAGTGACCAAAAGCACCGCTAGAGCGGCTTGCACGAACCAGTAAGCTATTTAAAGAATTCCAAAATCCACATTTCACAACACACCTCTAACCAACGATGCTTAGAAAATACCTTTCACACTAAGGTCGGTTTGGGGAGTTCTACTCGCCCAAATTCAATTCTGTAAAGTCGTACGGATTCCTTAATGAGTTATCTATCCAATCATGTAATCATAATCATAAATAAATCACCTGATTGTTACCAGATTTCCCTACACCTTAATGACTCCAATTTCGTCCAAATCTGGACTAGGTTGGGAATTCTAAGTTACTACGAAAAAGTTTTCTGACCCAAAATTTTTCCCGTTGGCTTTTCTATAACGACGAAACCCGGTCGTTACAATAGATACCAATTTACCCATCACTCATCCCCGAGTGACAACTTAGGAAAATAGGCTAAGGAAGGAATGAAGTAGTACCTGAATCGACGAACAATTGGGGATACTTGTCTCGCATATCCCTCTCGGTTTCCCAAGTAGCTTCCTCAACTGAACAATGCTCTCATTGAACTTTCACGAACTTAATCTCCTTGGTCCTCAACTTGCGCACATCACGATCAAGAGTTGCAATTGGTTCCTCCTCATATTGGAGGTCTTTGTCTAACACAATTGAGTCTCACTTAATGATATAATCCCCGTCACCATGATACCTCTTCAACATGGACACATGAAATACTGGATGAACGCCCGATAGATTAGGAGGTAACGCCAATCTATACGCTATCGGCCCCACACATTCAAGAACCTCAAATGGACCAATATATCTCTGACTTAGCTTACCCTTCTTGCCAAATCTCATCACCCCTTTCATGAGTGATACCTTAAGAAGAACATTCTCACAGGTTTGAAACGTCATGTCTCTCACCTTATGATCCGCATACTTCTTTTGTCTACTAGAGGCTGCTAAAAGCTTAGCTTGAATACTCATCACCTTATCTTGAGCATCCTTCACTAAATCAACCCTCAAGGTTTCACATCCCCAGTCTCGAACCATCCTATGGGGGATCTACATCCCCTCCCATAGAGTGCCTCAAATGGTACCATATCTATGCTAGAGTAGTAACTATTATTATAGGAGAATTCACACAAAGATAAGAACTTATCCCAATGCCCTCCAAAATCAATCAAAAATGCCCTTAACATGTCTTCTAACACTTGAATAGTCCTCTCTGACTGCCCGTCTATCTGTGGATGGAAGGTCGTACTAAAGGTGAGTTGTAAGCCCAATTCATCATGTAATTTCCTTCAAAACTTGGATGTGAATTGGGTACCACGGTCTGAGATGATAGAGAGGTTCACCCTATGCAACCTCACTATCTCTTTCACATACACCTTAGCCAATTGTTAAGCATTATAATCTATTCTTACTGGTATAAAATGGGCTAACTTAGTCAATCTATCAACCACTACCCAAATAGAATCAAATTTCCCCAAAGTCTTGGGAAGATCAACCACGAAATCCATGGCTATCATCTCCCACTTCCATTTCGGAATTGGCATTCTTTGAAGCAAACCTACAGGCCTTTGGTGTTCATATTTCACTTGTTGACAATTTTGACACTTCGCCACAAACTCCGCTATGTCCTTCTTCATGCTCGGCCACCAATAAATTCACTTCAAATCTCGGTACATCTTGGTCACACCCGGATGGATAGAATATCGTGAACCATGAGACTCTGTCAGCAATTTCTCAATCAAGTCATCTACTCTAGGGACATATATTCTCCTTTTAAAATTGAGCACACCATCCGCATCAAGAGTGGTCTATTGTGCCTTACCAATCGTAGTCTTCTTTCTAAGCTCCTCCAAATTTTCATCTTCAAATTATTTGGCCATGATCTCATCAATGAATGTGGCCCTCACTTAAATGCTATCTAACACCCCACCTCTTTTTGAGATGCCCAACAGCATGAACTTAGACTCTAAGGTCTGAATTTCCTTAGCCAAAGGTCGCTTGGATGCACTCAAGCAAGCTAAACTACCCATACTCACCGTCTTTCGACACAAAGTGTCTGCCACTGCATTAGCCTTACCCGGATGGTATTGAATGGTGACATCATAATCTTTAAGTAACTACATCCACCTTTATTGTCTCAAATTCAGATCCTTTTAAGTGAACATATGCTGCAAACTACGGTGATCAGTAAACACTTCACACTTAACACCATAGAGGTAATGCCGTCAAATCTTAAGAGCAAACACTACCGCTGCCAACTCCAAATCATGTGTTGGAAAATTCCTATCATGCACCTTTAACTGACGCAAAGCATAAGCTATAACATTCTTATCCTGCATCAACACCGCACCCAAACCAGAATGTGAAGCATCACAAAAAAAATAAAATCTTTACCTTCAACCGATAATGCTAGAATAGGCGTTGTGGTCAAAAGAGTCTTGAGCCTTATGAAGCTCTCCTCACATTTTCTAGTCCATTCAAATGGTATCTTATTTTTGGTCAAATTAGTCAAGTGCGTGGTGATAGAAGCAAAACTCTTCACAAATCAACGATAGTAGCTAGCGAGCCCCACAAAACTCCCAACTTCCGTCATAGAGCTAGGCCAAACCCATTTCTTAACCGCCTCAATCTTTTGAGGATCTACCATTACCCCTTCTTTCAAAACTACATGCCCCAAAAAATGCAACTGATTTCAACCAAAATTCACGCTTAGAAAATTTAGCATACAACATTTGTTTCCCAAGAACTCCCAAAACAATACGAAGATGGTTGGCATGCTCTTCCTCACTTTTTGAATAGACCAAAATATTATCAATAGACACTATGACGAAAGAATCAAGAAATGGCTTGAACACCTCATTCATTAAACTCATAAAAGTTGCAAGCGCATTGGTCAAACGAAAAGACATAACCAAAAACTCATAGTGCCCATAGTGAGTCCTAACGCCGTCTTGGGCACATCATCAGGCCAAATTTTCAACTGATGGTAGCCAGACCTTAGATCAATCTTAGAGATAACTGATGCACCTTGCAACTGGTCAAAAATATCATCTATTCGAGGCAAAGGATACTTGTTTCGAATAGTGACCCTATTCAATTGCCGGTAATCTATACACATTCTCATACTACCATCCATTTTCTTAACAAACAAAACTGGGGCACCCCATGGAGAAGCACTAGGACGAATAAATCCCTTATCAAGAAGTTCTTGGATTTGAGCCTTAAGCTCTCTTAATTCTGCCAGAGCTATGCGATATCGAGGGATAGAAATGGGACGAGTACCAGGCTCTAAATTAATGCAAAAATCTATATCTCTATCCAGAGGCATACTAGGCAAGTCATTAGGAAACACTTCTCTAAATTCTAACACCACAGGAATAGACTCAACGGATGGAGCCTCAATCTCAACATCCCTAATATGAGCCAAATAAGCCAAACAACCCTGCTCTACTAATTTACTAGCCCGAATGGAGGATATAATCTAAGCTTGCTTAGGCTTGTACACCCCTTCCCACTCTAACTTTTCCCTTCCCGAAATTTCTAGAGTTACAGACTTAGTATTACAATTAAGCACGGCATAATAGGGGGAAAACCAAGTCATGCCTAAGATTATATCAAAGTCAGTCATATCTAAAATCACCAAATCAGCCCAAGTTTGAAAACCCATAAACAAAATAGGACAAGCACAATAGACATGGGTAACTATGACTGACTCTCCAACTAGGGTAGAAACATGGATAGGGGCATCAAGTATATCACAAATCATATCAAACTTTGAGGCAAATCGCATGGATACATAAGAAAAAGTAGAACCTGGATCAAACAACACATTAGCCATCCGGTCACAGACAAGAATAGTACATGTGATCACTGCATCAGATGCATCTGCATCATTCTTGCCCGGAAATGTATAACACCGAGCCATATCATCTTGACGAGTCACTTCACTGCCTGGTTGCACGTTACCCCTGCCTGCATTACCATTTCCTCTACCTCCACAGCCTCATTGATTACCTCCTCGCCCACATTGTGGATGTCCTCTACCATTATTACCATTTCCCGTGGGTACCACTGCTCTAGACTGCTGCTGCATGGAATCTAACTCACGTGGGTGGGGACAATCTCTCATTATATGCCCAGGTTCACCACAGTTGTAGCAAGTATGATCAAAAGATGGTCTACCGCCCGTCGAAGGTGCGACCCCCTAGCTATCCTGAAAATTATGAGATGGAGTTTTCGAGTAACTACCTGCAGAGGCAGGTATGGCGGACTAAATTGGCTTGGCTGCAAGCGTTGGCCTTCCGAACCCCTTGGAATAAGAACCTTGAAAGTTACCCGAGTTCTTTGCCCTTTTTGCCCATGCCTTAGCTTGACCGTCTCGCCTCACCCCCTCCACTTTCTTAACATAGTTTGTTACCTCATTGAAGCTCCTCCCTACATAAGTCATATGAACAGATAATACTTGCAACTCAGAATTTAATCCCCTAATAAATAACCAAATTCTCTCCTCCTCAGTAGTCACCAATTGAGTAGCATATCTAGACAAAGCATGGAGCTTGGCTTCATAAGTAGCCACAGTCATACCACCCTGCTCCAAAGCCATGAACTCATCCTTCAAGTCATAGCATGAAAGGAGATAAGAGAAAACAGAGAGATTTCCTAAAGTCCTATAGCCTCTAGAAGAAAAGTAAAGGCGTCCTCGTACCGTTCTGCAAGACTCTACAAGACTAATTTTGGTACATCAAGATCAACAAAAAGTAAAGGTGTCCCCGTCCGTCGAACACTCCGACAGCAGTTAAGTCAGGGGTCTTTTGGTCTTTTCCTATTTTGTTGGAACCCTAAGCTATGTCGTTTAAATCTAAAATTATGAGGTTTTAGTCAGTTTAAGCCTAGAAACATAACGAGAACTTACCTAGGTCAAAACATTTATCAAAACTTAGAAAAATTAGAGCGTAAGAGGAGAAGAGAAGTCAAGCACCCTAGTTCAAGAACGCAGTGAGGTTCCATCAGTTCCAACCCCGAAATCTAAGGATTTCTTTGTGGAATTCGTCACCAGGTATGTGGGATTTCACTAGTGGGTTCCTTTCACCCATTAGGTCCCTAATTTTCAGTTAGTTTCTTGATTCCCTTATTATGACTAGACCTAGGGTTTCTTGAATGTTAGAATTATTGGGTTCTTAGCTGTTAGAATGATCCAAATCAGATTAGCATGTTAATATTCAGTTTATTTCATGAATTCCAGAACCCTAGCTATGTATTTCTTTAGTTTTTTAATTACACATGCTAGGTCAGATATTTCAATTATTCAATTATACATGCCTCAGTTATTAATGCATCAATATCAATTTAATTGTTGCATTCTCAATTTGCATGTTCAGTTCGAGCTATCCAGTAACTTATAGAAATTCAGTCATAATGTGATAATTACTTAATCCATTGGGAGTAGCAAAATACCGAGTTGGACTAGGGTTCAGCATACCTAAATAGTCCCAGAACTACTAGACACGTAGGTTGTAAGTCCCCTCTGTGGCATCATTTCAGTGATTACGCCAGCATGCCTCTATACCTCTGGCAGGGTATATTGGGTCCTCTCGATGAGGCGTATACATCGAACTCCATATTTAGCTCATGTCATTTTATAATCGGTTATTAGTAGCTCCCACAGTTCAGTCAGATCCTATTGCATTGACCATTAATTATCAGTATATCCAGTATTCAGTTTCAGCATGTTATAAATTGGTCACTGAATTCAGTTATCTCAGCATTCAGTATATATATCATGTTCAGATTATGTCATTTCTTATTTGCTTTGTTCAGTTATATGTTATTTCGGTTGTATTCTATCATGCATACTCAGTACCTTTCAAGTACTGACGCATACTCTGCGCTACATCATCTTGTGATGTAGGTTCAGGTTCTCAGCATCCAGATCACACTTAGATCAGTTCCCGATCTCCAGTTCAGCATAATCAGTGGTGAGTCCTCACTCTCCGAGGACAATATTCATGAGTTTCTTTTTAGTATTTTTAGTCCTTTAGTTTCAGTTTTGCTAGACTTAGATGGGGCCTGTCCCAGCATTTCTAGGCAGTTAGAGGCTATTTTCAGACATAGACAGATTCAGGTTAGTATTGAGTTAATATCTTCCTTGTATTAAACTCATCAGTTTTCATATATCTCAGTTATAGTTTATGGGTATTCCCCATCATTTCAGATTTATTTATAATTATAGCTTCCGGACAATTTCTATTATTCAGTTTATTTTTAGTATGCTCATGATCATGCCAGCAGGGTTAGCTTGGGATCACTTGTGGTCCCAGGTCCCATGTTCGCATCTCGGAGGTAGCTCAGGGCATGACAAACTTAGTATCAGAACACTAGGTTTAAGTGTCCTAAGATGTCAAAAAAGTAGTACTAGGTAGAGTCCTTTTCATGGATGTGTAGTGCGCACCACATCAAATGAGAGGGAGGCTACAAAGTGTCTTAGGAAAATCTTCATTTTCTTGTTACTCTTATCATGCGTAAAGTATGATCTAATTCCGTTCTAACTCAACGTTCTACATTTCAGTGATCATGCATCCTCGTAGAGCTAACGCTAGTAATGTGAATGCCAGGAACGCAAATGCAGCTCCTCCAGTCCCTGATCAAGAAGTGTCGAATGCAGAGTTCAGAAACGTCATTCAGATGTTGGCTCAGAGTATGGCCAACCAGAACAATCAGCGGGCTCCAGTTCTGGTAAATGCCAAAGTTGGGTCAGCTGCAGCCATGGTGCGAGATTTTGTTAGGATGAATCCGCCAGAATTCTTAGGATCGCAAGTTGGAGAAGATCCCCAAAACATCATTGATGAGGTCAAAAAGATCTTTGAAGTGATGCAAGTAATTGGGAATGATCAGGTTGAGTTAGCATCTTACCAACTTAAGGATGTGGCTCACATCTGGTATACTCAGTGGAAGGAGAACAAGGGTACAGATGCAGCACCTATTACTTAGGATTGTTTCAGCAAAACCTTTCTGGATAGGTTTTTCCCCATAGGGTTGAGAGAATCAAAGGCCCAAGAATTTATGAACTTAAGGCAGGGTAACATGACGGTCCAAGAGTATGGGCTCAAGTTTAACCAACTCTCTAGGTATGCTCCTCACATGGTTGTTGATTCCAGGGTTCAGATGAATAAGTTTTTGTACGGAGTGTCGGACTTGGTGAAGACAGAGTGCAGGAATGCTATGTTGTTGGGAGACATGAACATCTCTAAGCTCATGACTCATGCTCAGCAGGTTGAGGGTATAAGCTTAGGGAACAGGCTAAGGAGACTACGAAATCAAGAATAGGTAACTACGAGTATTCCCAACAGAAATCGGGTGGTGGAAATCACTCGCAGTTTCAACAGAAGTCTTCGACTCCAGCCCCTTCATCAGCTAGTGTTCCATCCCCCAGGTTCCGTAATGATTAGAAAGGTAGGGCGTCAGGCTCTATGTCTCAAGGGAGTGTTACAGGTACCAAAACCTACCCAACTTACCCAAAATGTAGTAAGAACCATCCGGGCGAGTGCCTTGCAGGTAAGGAAGGATGCTTTGGGTATAGTCAGTCTGGTCATAGATTGAAGGATTGTCCTTCTAGACAGGGTCAACGAGGAAATAATGGTAGAGCTCAGTCTACAACTTCAGCAGCACCAGTAGGTTGCCCGACTCAGCAGGGTAACTCATCTGGTACAGGTGACGGACAACGCCAAAACAGGCTCTATGCTCTTTAGGCTCATCATGATCAAGAAGATTCTCCTGATGCAGTCACTGGTACGTTACGAGTCTTTGATCTTGATGTTTATGCATTGTTAGATCCAAGGGCTACTTTGTCTTTTGTAACTCCTTTCATAGCAGTCCAATTCAGTGTTGCCCAGAAACTCTCCCAGAACCTTTTTTAGTCTCTACTCCAGTCGGTGACCCAGTTATAGCTAGATGGGTATACAAAAATTGCTCTGTCACAATCTCCCAAAAAGTCACCTTACAAATCTTGTAGAGTTAGAAATGGTAAACTTTGATGTCATTCTAGGCATGGATTGGTTACATTCATGTTATGCCTCAGTCGATTGTAGAACTAGGATTGTTCGTTTTCAGTTTCCAGATGAACTAATCTTAGAATGGAAAGGTAGTAGCTTAGAGCCTATGGGTCGATTCATTTCTTACCTTGTGGCGAGAAGGATGATCTCTAAGGGTTATCTCTATCATCTAGTTTGGGCTAAGGATTCTAGCTTCGAAACTCCAACTCTTGAGTCAGTCCCTATAGTCAATGAGTTTCCAGAAGTGTTTCCAGATGATCTTCCCAGAGTTCCTCCCGAAAGGGAAATCAACTTTGGAATTGATATCCTTCTAGATACCCAGCCTATCACTATTCCTCCTTACATAATGGCTCCAGCTGAGCTTAAGGAATTGAAAGAGTAGTTGAAAGACCTTCTAGATAAGGGCTTCATCAGACCTAGTATTTCGTCATGGGGTGCACCAGTGTTGTTCGTAAAGAAGAAAGATGGTTCTCTCAGAATGTGCATTGACTATAGGCAGTTGAACAAAGTCACAATCAAGAATAAGTATCCCATCCCCAAGATTGATGACTTGTTTGACCAACTTCAGGGTGCTAGTCATTTCTCAAAGATAGACCTCAGATCAGGTTATCATCAGCTTAGAGTCAGAGATAGTGACATTTAGAAGACAGCCTTCAGAACTCGGTATGGTTATTATGAATTTGTAGTTATGTCATTTGGACTAACCAATGCTCCTGCAGCTTTCATGGATTTGATGAACAGAGTGTTCAAGCAGTACTTGGACTTGTTTGTTATCGTCTTTATTGATGATATCCTCACTTACTCTAGGAATAAGGAAGGACATGCGAGTCATTTGAGAGTTGTTTTGCAAACTCTCAAAGATCGCCAGTTATTTGCAAAATTTAACAAGTGCGAGTTTTGGTTACAATCAATTGCCTTCCTTGGGCATATTGTGTCTAGTGAAGGAATTCGAGTAGATTCCCAGAAGATAGAAGCAGTGAAACAATGGCCCAGACCTACCTCTACTACAAATATTATAAGTTTCTTGGGTCTAGCGGGCTATTACAGAAGGTTCGTGGAAGGATTTTCATCCATAGCCTCACCATTGACTAGGTTGACTCAGAAAAAGGTTAAGTTCCAGTGGTCAAATAATTGTGAGAAAAGCTTCGCAGAACTGAAAACTAGGTTGACTACAGCTCCTGTTTTGACTCTACCAGAGGGTTGAGATGGTTATGTGATTTATTGTGATGTGTCCAGAGTCGGCCTAGGTTATGTATTAATGCAGCGAGGTAAGGTTATAGATTATGCTTCCAGACAGCTTAAGGTACATGAGAAGAATTATCTTACTCATGACCTCGAGCTTGCAGCAGTGGTGTTTGCACTCAAGATTTGGAGACACTACTTGTATGGTGTTCATGTAGATGTATTCACAGACCATAAGAGCCTCCAGTATATATTCACCCAGAAAGAGTTGAATCTTCGCCAAAGAAAGTGGCTTGAGTTCCTCAAAGATTATGATATGAGCGTGCATTACCATCCGAGTAAGGTGAATGTAGTAGCAGATGCTCTTAGCAGATTATCCATGGGTAGTGTAGCACATGTTGAGGAAGAAAGAAGAAAGCTAGCAAAGGATGTTCACAGACTTGCTCGCCTAGGAGTTCATCTTATGAGCATATTAGATGGTGGTGTAACGGTTCAAATGAGGCAGAATCTTCTTTGGTAGTGGAAGTTAAGGAAAAGCAAGACAACGATCCGATATTACTTGAACTCAAGGGTGCAGTCCACCAACAAAGAGTTGAGGTTTTCTCCCAAGGGGGAGATGGTGTGCTTCGCTACCAGGGTTGATTATGCGTTCCCAATGTGGGCGAGTTAAGACAACATATTCTTGTAGAGGCCCATAACACCAGATATTCTATTCATCTAGGTGCCACTAAAATGTACCGCGATCTGCGGGAAGTCTATTGGTGGAATGGTATGAAAAGAGATATAGCAGATTTTGTGGCTAAGTGCCCCAATTTCCAGCAAGTCAAAATAGAACATCAAAAACCAGGAGGCATAACTCAAGAGATTGACGTTCCTACTTGGAAGTGGGAAGTGATCAACATGGACTTCATCACAGGTTTACCTCGTACTTGCAGACAACATCAATCCATTTGGGTGATTATTGATAGGGTTACCAAGTCTTCTCACTCTTTGGCGGTCAAGACTACAGATTCGGCGGAGGATTACGCCAAGCTTTACATTAATGAGATTGTGAGGTTGCATGGGGTTCCTTTGTCTATCATCTCAGATAGAGGTCCTCAGTTTACCTCTCATTTCTGGAAGTCATTCCAGAAGGGTCTTAGTACTCAGGTTAACCTTAGCACATCATTTCATCCACAGATGGATGGTCAAGCAGAGCGTACCATTCAGACCTTAGAGGACATGTTGAGAGCTTTGTGATCGACTTCAAGGGTAATTAGGATGATCACCTTCCTCTTCTTGAGTTCGCCTACAACAATAGTTATCATTCCAGCATTCAGATAGCCCCTTATGAGGCATTGTATGGGTGTAGATGTAGATCTCCAGTTGGTTGGTTTGAAGTAGGTGAAGCAGCCTTGATAGGAACAAATTCAGTCGTTGATGCTATGGAGAAAGTGCAACTCATTAGAGATAGACTTAAGACTGCCCAGATTCACCAGAAGTCTTATGCAGATGTAAGAAGAAGGGAACTAGAGTTCCAAGTTGATGATTGGGTTTTCTTGAAAGTGTCACCTATGAAGGGGGTGATGAGATTTGGCAAGAAAGGGAAGCTCATATGTAGGCCCTTATCGGATCTTGAAAAGGATTGGTAAAGTGGCTTATGAGTTAGAGTTGCCAGCAGACTTAGCAGTAGTGCATCCAGTCTTTCAAATTTCACTTTTGAAGAAGTGTGTGGGTGATCCAGCATCCGTAATGCCATTAGAGACTGTGGCTGTAAAAGATAGACTTTTTTATAAGGATGTACCAGTTGAGATTCTTGATCGTCAAGTTAGAAGGTTGAGAAACAAAGAAGTCGCTTCAGTCAAGGTTTGGTGGAGGAGTCAGTCCGTAGAGGGAGCTACTTAGGAAGCAAAAGCGGCCATGAAAGCCAAGTATCCTCACCTCTTTCCTTCCGATTCCACTTTAGCTTGAGGTAATAATTCCTCTTCAGTTTTTTCAGTCATTCATACGCTAATTCAGTGTTAGAATCATTTTCCTTCAGTTTGTACTTGCATTTTCAGTGTATTTGCATGTTCTTATAACTCAGTTCAGTCAGAAATTTAGTTCTTAGTGTTTAGAGGTAGGGATTGCAGCCCTTTCCCTCCATTTCAGCTAGTTTAGTCTTCATTCGAGGACGAATGGTCCCAAGGGGGAGATAATGTAACACCCCGTATCCGAAACAGACCAAAAATGCAGATTTTGAGAAGTTACAGGTGCAACCCACGGTTACCATCCACGGCCCGTAGGACAGACCACTGCCCGTGCTGGTGGTCCGTGGTTCACACTACAACCCCTCCCCAAACCCAGCTCAGAAAATTGGCTAAGTCTCGACCCACGGACAGACCCACGGTCCGTAGGTCAAACCACGGTCTATGGTCTGTGACCATGGATCGAGGCCCCCTCCACCCAGCCTCTGACGCAAATGACGGCCGACCAGAATGGACCGTCGTTCAATCCACGGTCTGTAGATCTGACCGTATGTGAGGGTCAACAGCCAGTTAGAAGAAAATTGTTGATTAGATCTATTTCAAATGGTCATAACTCTTATCACATAAGGAATTATGTGTCCCTTGACCTATGATATGATACATAATTGAATCCTCTTTCTAACGCCACCGAGTTTGCTAAAATCCGACCTCCGAGTAAAACATTATACTTATTTTAGTGAAGCCCTATCGGGCAGACTTGACCTACGACTCCAATCTACGGACCGTAGATTGACCTACAGCCCGTAGGTCCCGTCCGTCAACACTCCGACAACAGTTAAGTCAGGGTTTTGGTCTTTTCCAATTTCGTTGGAACCCTAAGCTACATCGTTATACCCTCAATTATGAGGTTTTAGTCAGTTTAAGCCTAGAAACATAACTAGAACTTACCTAAGTCAAAACATTTATCAAAACTTAGAAAAATTAGAGCGTAAGAGGAGAAGAGAAGTCAAGAACCCTAGTTCAAGAACGCATCAAGGTTCCATCATTTCCAGCCCCGAAATCTAAGGATATCTCTGTGGAATTCGTCACTAGGTATGTGGGATTTCACTAGTGGGTTCCTTTCACCCATTAGGTCCCTAGTTTTCAGTCAGTCTCTTGATTCCCTTATTATGACTAAACCTAGGGTTTCTTGAATGTTAGAATTATTGGGTTCTTAGCTGTTAGAATGATCCAAATCAGATTAGTATGTTAATATTCGGTTTATTTCATGAATTCCAGAACCCTAGCTATGTATTTCTTTAGTTCTTTAATTACACATGCTAGGTCAGATATTTCAATTATTCAGTTATACATGCCTCGGTTATTAATGCATCAATATCAGTTTAATTGTTGCATTCTATGTTTGCATGATCAGTTCGAGCTATCCAGTAACTTACAGAAATCCAGTCATAATGTGTTAATTACTTAATCCATTGGGAGTAGCATAATACCGAGTTGGACTAGGGTTCAGCGTACCCAAATAGTCCCAGAACTACTAGCCACGTAGGTTGTAAGTCCCCCCATGTGGGCATCATTTCAGTGATCACGCCAGCATGCCTCTATACCGCTGGCAGGGTATATTGGGTCCTCTCGATGGGGCGTATACATCGGACTCCACAGTTAGCTCATGTGGTTTTATTATCGGTTATTAGTAGCTCCCACAGTTCAGTCAGATCCTATTGCATTGACCATTTATCAGTATATCCATTATTCAGTTTAACATGTTATAAATTGGTCACTTAATTCAGTTATCTCAGCATTCAGTATATATATCATGTTCAGATTATGTCATTACTTATTTTCTTTGTTCAGTTATATGTTATTTCAGTTGTATTCTATCCTGCATGGTCAGTACCTTTCAAGTACTGACGCATACTATGCGCTACATCTTCTCGTGATGTAGTTTCAGGTTTTCAGCATACAGATCACGCTTAGATCGGTTACCGTTCTCCAGTTCAGCAGAATCAGTGGTGAGTCCTCATTCTCCGAGGACAATAGTCATAAGTTTCTTTTCAGTATTTTTAGTCCTTTAGTTTCAGTTTTGCTAGACTTAACTGGGGCTTGTTCCAGCATTTTTAGTTAGTTAGAGGCTATTTTCAGACATAGATAGATTCAGCTTAGTATTGAGTAAATATCTTCCTTGTATTAAACTCATCGGATTTCATATATCTCAGTTATAGTATATGGGTATTCCCCATCATTACAGATTTATTTATAATTATAGCTTACTCACAGTTTCTATGATTTTGTTTATCTTTAGTATGCTCATGATCATACCAGCAGAGTTAGCTTGGGATCCCTTGTGGTCCTAGGTCCCGTGTCCGCGTCTCGATGGTAGCTCGGGGCGTGACACATACATCACACAATCATAGAATCACAACCATCACCTACCTCGAAACAAGCTTGAAACCCTAAGAAACTTGATCCTTCCCTTTCCAGATTCATTCCGCTTGTTCTTGGTCTACAAACAATCATAATAACACGGACATCAATAAACAATCACTAATCACCCGGATTACTAGCAATTCTAACAACCCTAGATCATACCCATGATCCCAAGTATCCAAAATAGGGTTGTTTCCACCATAGAATCTAGATCAAAACCCTCCCCCATCATTAATTGTCCATTCTATTATGTTCTACGGATCGAAAAATAGATTTGAGGAGTGAAAAGCTTACCTTTAGCCTCAAGAATGGTGGAAAACTGTTAGGATTCACCTGGGGTTCGTTCTTAGCTCTAAAAATTGAAAAGTGTAAAATAAAGTCGTTTAGGGGTTTATTTACGACTTTAAGTCGAGTCGAACCAGCCACAGCAGCCCTCACCCCGCTGTAGCGGCCCCGCCAGAGAGGCTTGCACGAACCAGTGAGCTATTCAAAGAATTTCAAAATCCCCATTTCACAACACACCCCTAACCAACGACGCTCATAAAATACCTTTTACGCTAAGGTCGGTTCCGAGAGTTCTACTCGCCCGAATTCAATTCCTTAAAGTTGTACGGATTCCTTAACGAGTTATCTATCCACCCATGTAATCATAATCATAAATAAATCACTCGATTGTTACCAGATTTCCATACACCTTAATGACTCCAATTTCGTCCAAATCTGGAATAGGTTGCGAAATTCCAAGTTACTACGAAAAAGTTTTCCGACCCAAAATTTTCCCCGTTGGCTTTTCTATGATGACAGAACCTGGTTGTTACAATAGATCATGCACTTCACTTTCAAAAATGACACATGGCTTTAAAAAATTGTGTCACTTCCACCATGTTATCTATTGGATCGGCGGACAAAGTATGCAACCAAAGAAAAAGTTGATGACATTTCAAATACAAGATCACATGCTAATGATTTAAAGTCTTCCACTGTATGGCTCAATAACATTATGATAATTCTCCTGGGCTCTCCAAATGAGCTACTCGGTCTGTGAATCATTATAAATTTGTGTATCAAAGATTGTTGCAACTATGTGAAGATTTTGATGAACTTTATATGAGGTTGATAATGATAATGTATGTGACCGTCAATTTAATGAGTCAAATTTAAATTTTAACTTAAGAGAACAAAGACAAGATATTACTTTACCTGAGCCTCCATGTATGGCTACTAAAGGACGTAGCTAGTTCTTTAAGAATGAAAGGTGGTCTAGAAAGTTATTGGAAGGTTAATAGAAGTTCTTCTTAGAAACAAAAAAAGGAAAATCAAAATTACAAAAAAGAGAAAAGGAGTAAGGTAATTTTATACTTGGTCTTTAATTATCAATTGGATTCAGTAATAAAAGCTCTTCTTGGAAACATAAAAAAAAAGGAAAATCAAAATTACAAAAAAGAGCAAAGGAGTAAGGTAATTTTATACTTGGTCTTTAATTATCAATTGGATTCAGTAATTTTAGAATTTTGAGGCATATTCATTGACTCATTCACATATTTCGACTATTTGATTGATGTGCAGTTTAAGCACTAATGTTGAAGTGGAATCTAAAAGCATAGAAACATCCATGAATATACTTTTCCAGGATTTAATGAGAGAATCTTCTTATCAATTCCAATGGGGTTTCTAATCAACGAGTTGGCTTGATGTTTTGGAGTTTTAAATTATAAAAGATGCATGGAGACATAATTATGAGTGTAGCATTTTTTTTGGAAGAAAATAATTCAATGCATAGTTTTATGGCATAATCTTTTGTTCAAAGACCTTTGGTTTTCTTTTAGTTCTACTTACAATCTTTATCACAGTTTAAACTCGAAATTTTAGATTTATATTGTTGCTTGTGTTTATTTTCGCCATAAGTTAGTTACTCGTCATGAATTGTCTTGGAATGGAGAGTGGTGCAGTAAGTCCCATAAAATATTTATTGAATGCATAGATATAATTTCTAATGGAGGTATATAATCATGGTATAAATGGCAGTTTTGTTTCCTTAATCTCGTGTTCTCGTTCAAATAGTTAGTGCTTTCATCAAAATGTTTGTTAGAGTGGAAAACAATCGACAATTAATTCACCAAAGAATTAAAAAGAAAGAAAAAGATTGTCACAAAGAGAAATTAACAGTTTAAGACAACAATTTACATCAACTAGCTTGAACTTTGAAAATCAATATACAACAATCTAGTACTCCATAACTTTTATTACATGTAAATAGTGACAACATAAAAAGGAATAATGCTTATAAGGTTACATATAATACAAGCAAACATGATTAGAGATTCATATAGATATTCATTGTTTACTTTAATGACTGTTGTGGCGTCCTATGTAGACGGTTGCACGACCACCAACACATCAACAATAACAACAACATATCCAGTGTAGTCTCAAAAGCAAGGTCCCGAGAAGTGTAGAATGTACACAATCCTTATCTAAGATATTGTTTCTGAAAGACCCCTCTGTAGAAGAGTATATTGACAGAAAATTTCATCCTCTACAGACTTATATCAACTGAATTAGATTGTTGAGTACTCATACAACTTCCCACAATTAAAGTAAACTATAACTGCTACATTCACATCACCTAAAATAGCTCAATATTGAACTTGAACTAGAATACTCGTACAACTTCCCACTATGGCAGTTGTATTCTTTTATTAAGTGATAAATTGAAAATATTATTTACGAATTTCCAGGATTCGATATTAAAGAGAACTATGATTTTTGAAACAAACATGAATTCCCATGAGTATCTCCATTATGATTTCTTCGAAAGGTTGTTTTCTCATTTTTGAAGCTCTAGGTTCTACCATTTTGGTGGATTTTGCAGTTTAGGATAATGATGTCGGTTGCGTCTTCTCAAATTTATCACAATTTTTTTTTTCATTTAGACACCTTGATTGTGACCACGACCTATTGGCCAGTGATTCTCTATTAAAAATGTAGAAAAACCTTCGCATAAAAAATAACAATTTTTTAGGCAAATTATAAAAGGAAATTACGATGCATAAATTGAGATCTACTATTCCCTCTATCTCAATTTATGCAACTTACTTTCCTTTTATAATTGGTATAAAGAGGAATGCTACACAAAAGTTTTAATTCATATTTTTTTGTTGTTGATATCTCCGTTAAAAAATTAAGGGGGTAAAGTAAATTACTTCTACTAATTAATACATATAGTTACCAACTTACCATTATTTTTCCCCTCTTTTACACCTAATTTCTGGAGGGATTCCAATTGAATTTCTTTTGTGAAAAATCATGTTAAACAAATAAGGTAAGACTTATTTTATACATGTAAATAAACTAATGAATACCTTCATATGAGTGAAGTTTTTAGTGCACATGAGTGACAAAGGGTGCTAACCCAACCACCCAAACTTGTACATTAAATACCTAAGAAAGTTTTAAGTTTTACATAATAAAACTGTTTTAAAAAATTATTTACACAAATAGGTCATCACTTATAAGGTACTAGTGCTGGGAACGTGCATTGCATGTTTATCCCAAAATACTTCATATAAATTTTGATTGCAAATAACATATTTTATGTCCTTCAAATCTATTAGTACTTACTAAAGAAAATCCATAATTTATACAATAGAAAGTACATATCTTTTCCTAATAAAAAGGATACATCCTTAATCATAAAATTGACTAAAAGTGTATAAATTAAAATGACTTACTACTATATAAATACAATATACAAATATAAATTCCCAATAATAACAACAACAAAACAGAAGAAAGTTGTACTAACAGCAAACAAGAAATATAAACATTAAGCAAAACTAATAAAAAGAGATAATGTAACACCCCGCAACTAGAAAGAGCTAGAATTGGAAATAGTCATTTTTGGAAAGAATGAAAAATCTGGAAATTGGTTAAGTTAAGAATGAGTTTTGGGTCGACTTCAAACAATCATAACTCCTAGATCAGGATGAGTTAGGTGTGCTTTCAGATACCGTAGGAAATATCTTGGAATTATCTTTCCAACACCATCCAGTTTACTCAATTTTGAGTTCGTATGAGTGAGATATGTCCATTTGAAGTTGGGTTGTTTAGATAAGGAAAGTCTAATCCTGATTTTGGAAGGGTAGTTTGGTCTTTTCCTTACCCAATTATTTTATTTAGTTTTTAGTAAGTTATGTGGGGTCTAAACTTAGTTAGTTCATTTTACGCAATTAATAAATATGCTAGGGCTTTGAGAGAAGAGAAAAGAGGAGAAAAGAGGAGAAAGGAGAAGAGAAGTTCAAGATTCGCCAAGTTCTTGCGATTTTGGTTGTGGAGTTCGCCAGGGATTAAATCCTACGAGGTATGTGAGACTTTCATAGAGTTGGGTTCGTTCACCCACGCGCCCATCATGTTTTTTTCAGCGAAATTCGTTTCTAGAAAGTTGAAAGTATGATGTTCTTGAATTATGTTCTTGAAGGTTGCTTTAGTTCTTGAGATTTGATGGGGTTCTTGATGGAATCATGCCAATTTAAGAGTTGTTTTGAGTTAGATTCTTGTGTATATATACTGGGTATTTGAATCTAAAGAGGGATTGAGAAAAAGAATCGGATTTAGGCGAATTGGGGTGAGAAAATGAAGAAGGAAAAAGTCGAGCAGGTTTTGGCACGCAAGTCCACATCACGGTCTTGCTCCCCCCAGTGTATTAAAATCGCCTCCGCGTTGCGGAGAAGACAAGGACTCCTCTGTTTCAAAAATAAATTTTGCGATCAAATATTTAAATCCATCTTTGCTTCGCGGACTTGTTTTCAGACAGTGATTTCTTGATCTTTTCTCATGTTTAACTATCTAAAAACACTCCTAAACATCATGAGATCTTTCCTATCACAAATCACAATCCTTGAATCCATAAATTCAAATTCAAATAAAGTTAAGAGCCAAGTCTAGAGAGTTCTTAGAGTCATTTCAAAAGTCTTTTGGAAACGTTTTAACTTTGTTTTAAGACTTAAGCTTTGAGTTGAGTAAAGAGTAATAGTAAAGTTCATTTCTTCAAAGAGAACTAAGTATTCCCAAGAGTTAAAATGTTTTCACATTTGAGCAAGAAAGGAAACACCGATTTCCAAGAGAGTTTTTAAGCTAAGTTTTGAGTAATTATCTCAAACCAAAGAAAGAGTTTTGTTTTAAAAACATATAAGTTGAGCATAATTTGGGAGTAGTATTGAGCACCGATATGGAGACACGAGTTCATAATATCTCAAGTCTCCATAAATCATGGGTAGAAAGGATCATACTTTTTAGATGATTCCTTAGTGCTTTTTAGCATAGACTAGTGGATCCACTTAGTTAAGGCGCTCTATATGACGGCAAAGTATAGGACAGTTCTGGCAGCGTGGGCAAGACGTTGTATCATCACTTAGGCTCATAGTGGTGGTTGTCGGTTATAGAAACTCCCACAGTATTATATTACTTTATAAGTAAACTAAGTTGTTATTGCATTTCTTTAACAAATTGAGTTGCTACTACTATTTTAAATGCTTTGTATAACTGCACCATTATTGTTGTTTTACCTTGCATGTGAGTTGAGTTATTCGTGAGTTGAGTAAAGCCAAGGTAAGTGTTCTTTTCAGATTCCTTTCAAGCTTATGTCTTGTTTAGTATTCCACTCGCATACTCGTACATTCAATGTACTGATGCCATTTGGCCTGCATCATTTCATGATATAGACACAAGTAACCAAGATCAGCATCCAGCGCCTCGTTGATCCAGTTGAACACTCAGAGTTAGTTGGTGAGCCTTCTTGCTTTTCGGAGGACCCCTTTATCATTATCTTTAGTATTTTTAGTTGTTAGGATGATCGGGGGTCTTGCCCCGACATCCCTCCTTGTTTTAAAGGCTCCATAGACAGTTAGTAGTTCAGTTGTCTTTACATTGTTATTTCTTATGTTAAGGCTTGAGTTGCCATCTATGGCTAATTGAATGTTTTATCCTTCAACGTTCTGAGTTTAATTTGAGATAGTTGTTTTATAAGTGTATTGATCATTGTAATAATGCTTAGAGTCTTCCGTTGAGAGTCTAGCCAGGCCAAGGGCTCGCTTGGGACCAGAAATGGTTCGCGAGTGCCAATCCCGCCCAGGGTGTAGGCTCGGGGCATGACAGATAAGAGAAGAGACTGGAGATTTTCTCATTTTTTAAAACTATTTTAAGTGTGAACAATATTGTGTCAAATGTCACTCTTTATAGGATAGGATTGAGGAAAACAAAGAGTTGTCATGAATATGACAGTAATCTATTTGACATTATGGATGAGAGATGGGAGTAAAAAACATAATGAATATAATTAGTGGGAGTTACCTATATTTACATAATAGAGTGTTAGTGGTAATAAAATTTATGTAATGTAATTCACATTGATACAAATATTTATATCAAAAAAAAATATAATATAGATTTGTATGATATTTTATTTTGTGAAGGGTAAATTTAACCATTCATATTTCCAATTGAAATATGAACAAAACAAAAGATTCATGATTTTACTCCAGTATAAAATTAATAAAAAGAATACATATTCAAGTGACTTTATGGTAGTTGATTCATATACTAATATGATTATTTACTATTCAATTTATTAAATAATTTATAACATAAAAATTTAATGGTAAATCCGTAATCTAACTTTTGCCTAATTTTTCTCATTTTTAGTATAATATGATTTATGATAAGTATTACTAATTGGTAATCAAGTACAAATGCTAAACAAGACATGCTTCTACATTTTATACAAAGTTTATCCAATAAACATCCAAAACGGATGTCAAGATTCATCGTCGATCCATGCATTTCGAGTTTAGAAAGTTGAAGAATAGCAAACAAGTTAAGAATGCACACCAATGATATGTCACATGACTATTAAATATTTGTAAACAATGCATAAAGGAAAATCAAGCAACAGATATAATACAGTGATTTCACAAGAAACTTTGAGAGTATCGTCATTATGATTTCATCGGGAAGCTGGGATGGAAATTGGATATCAATTTTTGAAACTTTAGATTATGCCATTGTTACTCTGCAGATTTTGCAAACGGAAGGATGACGGCCACTGATGGTTACTTAGGGTTTTATATTTTGAGAGGTTTTACCCAAAATTATCCCTAGAGGAGGTTTATTTTTTTTTCTTTTTAGTCCCTAGTAAAACACCTTTAATCCAATTACCTAGAAACTAATGGTGACTATTAAAAAATGTAAAAATCGACCATTTTTGGATTGATCGATTCAGTCAAATTTGATCTAAACTTAAGATGCTTAGGATGATATGTAAAGGACAAAATAGGCCTCTAGAGCAATTTCTCCACATATGGCTAGGAACTGCCCAAAACGGGCAAAGTTTGTCAATTGTTTGCTAGCTGAGACAAAGGAGGCACAACAAGAGGAAGAACAAGTGGTTAACTTAATCAACCATCATGGACTGTCCAAAATCTAAACACATTTGAATTTAATTCATCTCGCAGATTAAAAGTGATGTTATCATAAATACTAAGTCAATGCTTGAATGACTCGATGATATCATAAACAACACCTGGCAACCCTCTTATAGTGCTAATGTCATAATTTCTAACATTTCTATATATTATATGACATATATGGAAAGAACAAAATAGAAACTCGATTGAGCTAAAATGCTTACTTTTAAATCTTATATCTTAACACGTTAGAGATAATGCTATCGAAACCGACAAAGTATATTCTAGGAAAATCTCTAATTTCAAATAATCCAAACAAATAACTTGGTGTTCTCCTTGGGTACGAAAGCATAAATTGAATACGATGTAATGTCAAGACTCAAAAACTGGTGATGCTGCTTTTGGAGGAATCTTTATAGATGATCAAGCCAAGTGTTTCTTGGGATACTCAAGTAAGATGAAACCTACTTTGAATCTCACAACAGATTTATGGAGTGTCAAACAAGGGTAGAAATTAGTAAAAGAAATGGAATATAAAGATCTAGAAATAGAGAAAGATTGTCGATCTACTTGTTGTCAAGTTTATCTAAGAGAAGAACATACAATCATATCCTCTTACGGTTTTTTTAAGATTATAAATATTTATTGAAGATCAATAAAGCTACCATTCCTTATATTTGGAGGGAGGTAAACTAATGTGCAGATTTTATTTTTAGAAAATGAAGACACAAGCACGAGGAAAATATGATAGTATGGGAAACACTGCTCAAAGAAATGGAATTCTTTCTCCTTGCTGATTTCAACCATGTAGAATTTGAAAGATTTTAACTAGTTTATTAGTTTTTCCACTTTAACCAAAAAAAGAAAGAAACATCGGCCAATTCTTCTTTTTTTAAGCCTTATATCAAATAGTTTTTAGGGCGATGTTATGTACTTATAAAAGGTTTTTGTTTATGTAAATAAATTAATGAATCCCTTTACATGAGAGAATGTTTTAAGTGTAGCAGCAAAATTGGATAAAAAATTAATATAAGTTGAAAGTTCAAATTTCAAGTATGATATTCTTGAATTTGATTGTTAGAATTCATATCTATATCTCTGGATGACCACCATAAATATGGTTATGGTGCTAAATGCATATCAACATATGAACACACATGTGAAGTATCCTCGTATGGTTGAATATCCATATTGCAATTGAAATGAAATCTTTAAGATAAATTAATGTAATTTAAATGGAATAACAAAATATTGATAATAGCAGTTAGGTTCACTATCGATAACAAAGTATATCCACATGACAAAATATTATCAAGTCAGCGAGCCTTCTTAAATTCAAGGAGCGAGGGTGACAAAGTTAGGTGTCGGGTAGCACAACACATCTGCTTCGAGTACAGAGGCAACTAGGGGTTCTAACCTGGCCACCCAACTAGGGGTGGGCGTTCGGTTCTTCGATTTGGTTTAATCAAATTTCGGTTCGGTTCTTCAGTATTCAGTTTTAGAAAAGTGTGTACCATATTTCATACCAAACTAGATCGGTTTGGTTTGGTTTTTTCTACTTCGGTTCGGTTTAGTTTGGTGTTTTTAAATCGATTTTTCTGTGTGAATAAAAATAAAGAGGGAATATGATAAACTGTTAAGAGTTTCATGTGTTTAATTTGTAATTAAGAAGACGCTGCAAAGATGATTCTTTAACTAGAAGAATTCAAATTATGTTTTTGTTTCTATCAAAGATGCCAAAGGATTTGTTAATTAGATGGATTATTGAGATGACCAACTAAATATACAGTGACAGAATCAGCAAACATATGCAGATAAATGGTAAAGAGCACACAACAGTTATCTTTACTCACAAAACAAGGTCTACAAAGACTTGTCCACACATTTTTTTAAAAAAAAAACCCCAACACCATCAAACGGCACTATCTCTTTGGATACACAATTCAACACATTCAAAACATAGACGTTAGGTCTTTTAGGGTTTACACTTTACTGTTTTGTCATTTAAAAATTGAAATGGGCCAGGTAAATATTTTGAGTCAAAATATATAAGTATTATTAAG